>PISX010014185.1:28146-53994 GCA_004024625.1 Mellivora capensis | reverse complement strand
AATGTCCATTACCCCACCCACCTTTCCCGACTCCCTCCCCCCAGCAACCCTCAGTTTGTTTTGTGAGATTAAGAGTCACTTATGGTTTGTCTCCCTCCCAATCCCATCTTGTTTCTTTTCTTCTTTTTCTGCCCCCCTAGTCACCCATGTTGCATCTCCACTTCCTCATATCAGGGATATCATATGATGGTTGTCTTTCTCCAATTGACTTATTTCACTAAGCATGATACCCTCTAGTTCCATCCATATGAATGAGAGAATAAAATACTAAAAGGGTGGTAAAGACCCCAGAAAAATGTGTATTAACCAAATCAGAAGAGACCCCAAATCATGGGGAGAAGAAAGGGGGTAAAAATTTTAAAAATTTTTAAATTTATATATATATATAAATCAATATAAACTTAATATATATAATATATTAATATGTTATCATTATATATAATTATTTATATATATAATTAATAATATATAATATAAATTAATATAAATATAAATTAATTAGACTGGTAAATAGAATAGAGCCACCCACTTGATTTTGGGTGTATTTTGGTCTCTTAGAAGAAACTACCCCCCAAAATTTTAAAGAATGATAAACTTATGTATATATACACACAAAAATAAGGGTAAACGTGATGAAGGGATGGAATATGACTGTAAAGATGAAAATTTGAAAAAAATTCTAATAAAGGATTTGATACAATAAGCTGGTTGGGAAAAGAAAGAAAAAGAAAGTGGAGAGAATTTTCTCAGGCTGGAGACTAGAACAAAGGCCTGTGCTAGATTTAGAGTATATTCTGATCTATTAGAAGTTGTATCCCAAAATTTTTTAGAAGAAAAGACCCTATGTGTATACAAAAAATAAAGTTAGATACAATGAAGGATAAAATATGGCTATAATAATGAAGGTTCAAAAAGATTTTTTTTTTTAAGAATGGTATTGTTAAGATAAACTAGTTAAAAAAATGTTAAGAGGAATGAATAAAAGTTAAAAAAAAATTAGAATAAGAAAAAAAATAAAATCAAGGGACGCCTGGGTGGCTCAGTTTGTTAAGTGCCTGCCTTTGGCTCAGGTCATGATCCCAGGTCCTGGGATCGAGTCCCATATCCAGTTCCTGGCTCAGCGGGGAGCCTGCTTCTCCCTCCTACTCCCTGCTGCTTTCCTTGCTTGTACTCTCCCTCTCTGTTAAATGTATAAATAATATCTTTAAAAATAATAATAAAAGAAAAAAAATCAAAATTTAATTAACTTTGCAAGACTAAAGAATTATGGGGAGAAAGCCATGAACTCCATGCTTTGCTTTCCCCTCCTCTGGAATTCCTTTGTTGTCCTTGATCAGTGAGCTTGGTCTTGGCTGGATGTTCTTGCTGATTTTCTGCGGGAGGGGCCTGTTGCAGTGATTGTCAAATGTCTTTGCCCGAGGCGGAATTGTACCACCCTTGCCAGGGGCCGGGGTAAGTTATCTGCTCGGATTCGCTCTCGGGAGCTTTTGTTCCCTGAATGCTTTCCGTAGATCTTTGGAGGATGGGAATGAAGATGGTGGTCTCCCAATCTCCAGGCCGGAGGATCCAAGAGCTGGTACCCCACTCTTCAGTGCGCCCTTGGAGAACAGCGCTCAATCACTCCCGTCTCCCTGGCCTCTGGCCGCGGTCTGAGCTCACCCGGCCTGTGACTGAGCATTTCTGTCTCTGGCACACAGGCCCTCCTGGAGTCTCCAAACCCAGCAGATTCATGCCTCCAGAGAAGGAAGGTGAGTCTCCCCGGATCTGCCACTTGTGGGGTCCCTGCTCAAAGAGCAGTGGCTTGACTGTGCCCCAGGTCACAGTTTAAGGTAACCCTGAGCTGAGAGCTCACTCCTCAGCTCTGTCTCTGCAGCCGGCTTCCCTGCTCTGATACCTGGGGACTCTGCCACACTCAGACACCCCTCATCCTTCTGTGACCTGCAGGACCTGAAACCAGCAGTCCCCGCAAGTGCACCACCCCCACTTAGCCTCTGTAGTGATGTCCCTCAGTGGAGCAGACTTCTAAAAGTTCTGATTCTGAGCTCTTGCTCCGCCACTTGCCGGGAGCAGGCTCCTCCCCCTGTGGTCTATCTTCCCATTGCTTTGGATTCACTTCTCCGCACATCCTACCTTTTAGAAAGTGGCAAATTTTCTGTTTCTAGAATTGCTGCTCTTCTTTTTGATCTCCTGTTGGGTTTGTAGGTGTTTGGAATGATTTGATAAACTGTCTAACTGAACTCCTGCTGCCTGACGTCATCTCAGCCTGCTACTCCTCCGCCATCTTGACTCCAAAAAAAAAAAAAAAATGAACCAGTTCCTTTAAAGAAGTCATTCTAACATTGCTTATTTGAGCTATGTTTTATTCAGGGTTGCCCACTTCTTGCTGTTATCTTTAAACTGTAAATTCTTTTGAGCCAGGGATCTGACTGTTCACAAATTTTGCCTATTGCCGTGCTCTTTCTGACAGAAATCAAAGTTGATGTTTTTTGCTAACAAGAACACTAATGATGATAAAGACAAGAAGTTACAAATGTACTTGGGGAACGTTCTGATGCGGCCCAGGGCAGCAAGACTGCTCCTTATCGTGGCTAGTGACATGCCAGTTTTGGAAGCAGCATCAGATAGAATTGATGGATCTTGGCTTTGTTAATGGTAGAAGACAGGCTCTTCCTGATTGTACACTTCTATGCATTACAAATGACTAGTTAGCCTAGAAATGTGGTTACAGTGTTGGACTCATTTTTTGAAAAAAAAAAAAAAAAAAAAAAAAGTGCTTTATCATTGGCTTTTCTCTTTCTCTGTGTAGAATCCAGATTCCGTTAGCATACTTGAGCATTTGCTCTTAGGACTTGCAATATACATAAGGAAGTCAGCTGTTGGATGGGTTGCTACATAGTACTAAGGAGAAAACCCCTGGTGAACAGTTCTTGCTGGAGCCGAAACCACATACCCATTACCTAGTACCTAGAGAGCAGTGAGAGCGGGGAAGAAATGCATTAGCGGGGACTAATATTCCTCCAAGGGTATGCAAAACCACAGGCAGGAAACAAGGAGCCTAAACATTTTTATTTGCTGCTGAGGAAGTGGCTCTTATCAGTCCATCATCTTTTGCCAGGCGGAGCTCCAGTTACCTTTTATCCCTGGGGCAGTGTGTTAGGGGAGGGGGCCCAGGGAAGGAAGACCTGAGGAGATGGCCAGAGGGCTCCTTGGCCCAGGTCCCAAAGCCCCTTGGGTGATTATAACATTAACCACCATTTGTGAATACTTGCTGAGTGCCAGTCCCCGAGTGGCATGCTCTCTGTGTGCTAATTTAATGAGTATAATACCCGTGGTTACAGGATAGGTCTGATTTTTAAAATTAACGCATTGCTTTCTTTTGTCTCTACTGAACACATCAGCCATTCGTTTTTAAACTATTTCACTTCACTGCAAACTATTTAAATGCTTTTTCTCCCTCCTGTCCTAGAAGTACAGTCATTGGCTTTAAAGCAGTAAGGAAGCATTCTGGGTTCCTCTCACACGACTCACACGTAGCTCACTCACACGTAGCTCAGTGAGGGTAGTTTGTAAAGAAGGCTGAAGACTGCAGTTCAAACCGTCTTCCACTCACAAGAGCTAACAGGCTGTGGAAGCTCCCCTTTCTGTACCTCCCCATATCCCAACACGTGGACAGCTTTTTACAGACATGGCAAACTGAGGCCCAGAGACGTTAAGTAACACACCTCACCTCACACAGCTGGCAGATGGTGGAGCGCACTGTGAATCCCAGGCCCATCTGATGCCACAGCCTTGTCCTTAATCATGACGTTATGTTAGTCACATAGAAACTTAAGTTAGCCTTCCCTCATCCACCTTTTATGGAATGCATGTACCTCCTCGATAACGCACCCAGGATAGGTCATCTCTGTAGCCCCGAGTAAGGGTGCAGGGCTCATTTAAATGAACCCAGAAGATGCTCAAAGTGATAATCTAAACATGCCTCCTTTTCTGGACAATTATACTTAAAGGGCTGGAAGAGAAGTAACGTTTTTATACAAAGTAAATACAGGATGGGATTAATTGCAACACCGTTATTCTTTTTAAAGTGAAATAGGAGACTTCTAAAAATTAGCACTTGATTGGACAACTATATGCAGCACAGGCAGGAGCTGCAAATCCCACCCCAACCCAGCTGCCACTGCCCCGGCCATCACCAGGGTTCCAGTTCTTTCTGTCTCCTGTCTTTGGAAGGGTTTCAAAGCACAAGTGTGAGAACTGGTTTAGTAGCCTCAGTATAGGCTCCTACCCTGTTGGCACTACTAGTGTGCAGTCAGCCCAGTGTCGGTCAAGCTCCATAGCGTCTTCAGACTCCCATGTGCTTATCCAAAAAATGGGAGTGACCGTACCAGCTTTTCAGAGTTGGGAGTATTAAATGAAACCAGCGCATAGCATTCAGCCCAGCTCCTGACATAAACAGTCGATAGCCACCTTCCCATCCTTCTTTGAAACCCATCACCCTCAAACAGAAACCATCCTCTTGGCATCAGGGAGACTTCCACTTGGCACTGAGGCTTCTCGATCCCCTACTTATTATCCTGAGGAGATGCAGTTAAGGAACCTTGCTAGAGAATAGGGTTGGTTTCAAGCTCTTTTCCATGCTCCCTTGTGTGGCTACTGAGGCTTTCTCTCTGGAGAGCTGGCCTCCCCCCACCCCATACTGGCTGGGTTGCAGAGCACCCATCTGTCTGCCTGTTCCTCTCTGTCGGCAGGAATCTCGAAGCAAAAGGTGTCCCGTGTACCTTAGTAGAAACTCAGGGAAACCTAAGCTGCCTCCGAGGTGGGGTTCTCTGGAAAGAGGACCTTATCATTTCTGTGATGACTTGTAAATGTGTACGAGTTGGGTGAACAAAGTAGCTCCTGAATGCTAGAAACGCCAGTCTTCTTTGGAGCCATTGCATACTGTTCAGGGTAGTTTTGTAGAGGCTTCCACTTTCTGATTCGGGGTAGGAGGGATCTGTTGGACATTGTCAGGAGTGTGGAAGGGGGTGTTTGCAAACATGGACCCACACCTCATTAGCAGGTGCCTCCAGCGGAAATTGTTTCCAGATGCTGTGAGCTCTCCTTACACTGATGGAAGTGGCGAAGGAAACCAAGTGTCCAGGAGGACCCCAGGCTGTGCTCCTGTCCCGTGGCTGATAGCGCCTCTCTCTCTCTCTTTCTGCCTCTCTCTCTCTTCCTCTCTTTCTCTCTCTCTCAATCCCAAGGAATGACTCCGTGGGGTGGAGTTTCAGGGTTGGGGAGTTGCAAAAACAAAACAAAACAAACATATTATGATACTGGATGTGAAAGGAAGGATGTGAGTTGTCAGGTGCCTTTGGGAGTCATTTGACAACACTGTTGCAAGTGATACTTAGAGAAAGCATTTCCTTTTTGCTCAAGAAACAGCCAGTCACCCAGGTGGCGACTGGGTAAGGTTTCTCAGCCAGCACCTTTTTGACCTGGTGAGGAAGCAAATAACAATGTAGGTCTCTTTGTGTCTTCCAGCAATCACCTAGCTCACTTTCTGATCTGACTGCCTCCTCTTTGTTCTTTTCCTTGGAGCACAGGGTCAGCACCCTTTGGAAGCACTGGTAAAAATCTCCTGTCCTTGAGGTCCACAGCTGGAATCGATACACCTTTTAGAATACTCTTACATGCGTTTTTTACTTCTCAGCCTATTTGAAACTTGGTAGAATGAACTGTGAAAACACTGTCCACAAATCCGAGAACACTGGGAAACAAGGGATAGAATCTGCCCTCAGTCAAGGCTGTAACTTTGTTGCTTGTGTTCCCAAAGTCCTCTTCCCTCTGTGCAGTGAGCCACAGCTCCAGGACAGCCTTGTGGAAGGAGCTAATGCCAGGATTGTCCCTACCTTCATTTTATCCGTCAAGTGGGAAGAGAGGAAGTAGAATGCTCATGTTACTAGAGTCTCTGCTTGAACTCGGGTTTTGAACCCTTAGTCCTCCCAGCAAGAGAGGGGGCTTACACTTTAAGCTTTTACCTCTAACCCAGCCACTTATCCTTGCAGTGGGCTCTTTCCCTAACTGTATCTGCCCACATTCACCTTCTCTTATTCATACATCTGCTTATTAATCTAACTTTAGAAGGGATGCGAGGCAAAAGGAGGACTTAAGAAGAGAAAATATTCATATCATAAGTCATTATGTCCTCACCAGATGGAAAAAAAGAAACATTTAGAAGGGTTTTTTTTGTTTGTTTGTTTTGTTTTGTTTGTTTTTGGATGAGTTGAAAGAATGTCCCTGTGTGGCTTGAATGGCAAGAAAAGGAAAATATTCCTCTTTCAATGGGTACTTCTCTACTTTAAGTTGGCAAGAAGTGCTTCAATAACAGGTTGTACAGAAAGTTACTTCAAAGACCTGGATTTGGCACATTATATAGTCTTGCCACAAACTGTATCCAAAAATGTTTTAACTTCCCCCATCAGTGATGTGTACAAATGGCACACACACAAGTAACCACACATGCACACAGTGTATGAATTCCCACATTCCTGACGGCTCATTCCAGCCAGAGTTTTTTTTGTTTTCAGAGCTAAAAAGAAAGGATCAAGTTTGTAGAAGGATACGTGTGAAAATGCCAAAGGAAGAATAAGAATCAGATGCTGCTCAAGACAGGAGCTTAGGTGCTTTGCTGAGTTGTTCTGTGCCCTTCCACACTTTCTGTCATCTGAGGTAACTAGGGAAATGGCCATAGAATCCTGCAGACTTGGAGAGGAGAGGTTATGGTGAAGAGTCCTTGGGAATGGTAACAAATTAGCTAAACTTTCAGAAGGAAAGGCATTTTCGCTCTTCTTGGGGGCCTGGCACTTAGGCCCCACATGTTTTTCTAGATCATTGTTTCTCTACTTTCAGCTGGTGGGATTCTTAGAAAAGAAAGATGCCATTCCCAGCACAACAAATTCCCTGCTTAGCATGACCGAGCCTAGGAAGAAAACATATTTTGTTCAGCTTAGTGCATTAACAGACTCACAGAAAAGATTTACTGGGCACACAGAGTGGTGGAAAGGTACTATTCTGCATCGCAGTTTTTTATTTTGATAAATCCCTGGTGTGAATTTCTGTGTTCGGAGCCAGCTTCTCCTCAAGAAAATTAACATTCTCTCCTGTTCTCATCATAGCACAGCTTGAACAAAATGCAAAGGAAACTCCACTACCTTTTCTGGAAATTGCTATGCATGGGCTGAAGGGGATTTACTGATAAGATAACTGTGGGCCTTAGGAATTTTCTGTTGATACTGACTTGGCAGTTTTTCTATATGCCACTGCTTAGGAGCCTCCATTTCGGATGACATTTAGAAAAGCTAACACTGACCAGTGGGAAATCAGAATCCTGCCTCAGGCATTCATCAGAAGCACAGCTAAGGAATGGCCTGTACGCTAGAACATTTCTCTGCCTTCCTGTAACTCTTGATTTGAAGGCTAAATATTTTAACTTGGAACCTGTATAGCGCATGTGAGCTATTGTCCTTTTTCATCTGAAGGAGCAGTAGGGTTATTCAAGGGAAAGACAGAGGTTTGAATCATAGTATAGAATAGGAAATGTGGTAATTGGCTAGAGAAATATGTTAGTCATATAGGCACCCAGCACTCCCCATTTTTTTTCCTGAGGAATGGCAGTGCTGACAGGTGTTAAGTCATGTCATTATATGAATGGCAGTAATCTCTGCTTGACAGAGACTAAAGCAAGAATCACGATTTAGTTACGTGTGGGAACACAGAACTGAAAACAAGTGATACTACACAAAAGTCTCTCCTCTCCTGTCGTCCCCAGATCCCAGTACCACATATTGACAAGATTAGGTCTGGTCAATAAAGTACTCTTGTTTTGTGTTTTCTGAGGGAAGTATTGGGTTTGCAATATATCTTCTCTTCAAATTATTTCAAATTCCTTTTGGAATTGTCTTTACCCACCATTATTTTCATGAATACTGGCAGAGTCCTAAAAAGAACCATTATCCTTCTTCCTTTTCAAACACTCCCTTTTTTATAGTTGCTGGCATTCGAGATCAGAATTGAGTACACTGGGAAGTTTGACAATAGAAACAATATTAGTAGACAACTGAGGGGAAACATCAATCATGAATATTGGGCCAGACATTAAAATTTGGTTTAAAAAGAGCAATATTAACAGTTGAAGTTTTCAGTAATGCCTCTTTGACATTGAGCTCCAGCTTAAAGAAATCTTTAGAGGTCCCTTGTGGTCTTGAATTGCTTTATTGTTTTGGTTTTACAGATGAGAGCTTAGCTTCAGAGAAGTTAAGTGACTCACTCAAGAGGCTGGAGAGAAGAGTTGTTTCCCGTACAGAAGCATTTCTTACGACGTTAGCTTTCTGCCGCTCCCTTTAACCATTTCTAAAATCTATCCTGGGTTTTCTTTGGCATGATTCTTTTCACTAACTAGGGAATTCCAGTGTCTGGGAGTTGAAAGACAACAGGTCTAACCAACATAGAGTTTTCGGTAGAATTTGGTTACACGTATAGACAGACATATACCTCACCTCCAAATGAGCAGAACTAGAAGTACTTCATGTTGCCTATAGGACAGAAGGTACTATAATTGCCACGCATTTTTATTTGCAAGATGCCATCAAATGCAGAACATCACCAATTAAACAACTCTTCAGGGAGAAAAAGACATTTTACATCAGATGCACATATCACTAAGATGCATTCTATTGTGAGAAATGAGAAAATAGGAAGCTAATATATGTTCTATGAAGGAAGTAAGAAATTATCATTATGTTTCCCTACTAAAATATGTATTCTTTTCAATGTATATCATTTTCAGAACAGAATCTGTAATCTATAGCAGAAAATTGATAATCTCTGTAACGTTATTGCATTTCTGAAAAAACCCACAAAACTTTGAAATGGAAGGAGTGAAATACAGCAGGTGCCATGTCTGGTATTTAGAGCTCCTCAGAAGAAGTACACTCCCTGCCTCTAAGAATGAGAAAGCAGAACTTAAAGTTTCTCACCTTTCAGCACACAGCCAGAGACATTATGATTTCTTCCAAGTCAAAAAGTTCATTGTTTTATTAAAATGAAGAAGGAAATAAAAATCCCCCAGTTGACATAACTGATCAGTTGAAAAAAAAACTCACTGGTGTCACAACTCTTATCCCCAGAAATACTACTCACTGGTCAAATGGAATGGGGCTGAGAGAGAGCAGATGACAGTAACTGAGTCCCTTCTGACCCATTATTTTTAAATTGTTTTACATAACCAGCAGGCTGTTTTGCTCAGGAACGCCTTAAGAATTTTAAGGGTTTGCCCAGAGTGGACAGAAGTCCACATTAGTCACTAGTGATCACTGCTGCGGTGGGTTCATTTTAACCTTGAAAATACCAGGATTTTATTAATGTAAGTTGCAGGTAGTCTTTGTCAAATCACTTGCAAACTCAACAAAGTGAGTGAAAATAATAATAATAAATAGAGGCAATAGAAGGCCACCAGGTTGCTGAAAGGTTCGAGCGTTCTGGGCATAAATCTGGGAAAGAACTCTGTGTACCAGCCACCTAAAAGGCTTTGGCTTGGTAAGCAGGCTTGCCCATGAGCCTGTGATGGGAAAAGTACCTGGGCCTCCCCCCACCCCACCCTGCAGCCTCTGTGGGTTGAGACCCCTGAAGGGACAAGTTCTCCCCTCTCTATTGAGATGGTAACTCTGACCTCACAATTACAAATGTGGGGCCCTGGCTTCTTATTGGCCATATTTCTTAAGGGGAAAAAAAACAGAGTCATTTGTTTCTAGTTTGGTGCTTAATAGTATGCTTAAACATCCAGATCCTTGTTCACTACCAGGGAATCCTGTTGTGGAGTAGATGGGGAGAGAAATGAAAAGGGGAAGAAAAGTGGACAACTTTGCACTATCCCATCGGGTATGTGATCTGTAACTCCATGCCAGGGGCCCTCACCCCAGAGCGCTGGAAGGATGTTCTAATTACCTAATGCAGAAGACCCTGCCATTGTCCTTGGCTTCTGTGTCTGAAACTCCCAGGTGCAAGCCAGGGAGCCATGTGGTAGGGAGGCAAGAGTGCCTCCTGGAACTAGCGGAAGGCACTATGGAAATGAAGGTAATTTGGGCCTGACAACTCAAGTTACAGGAAACCGAAACAAAAGTCAAATCAAATGTTACTATTGTCTTGCTGCTACTGAGTACACCCAAGCACAGGGAAGCTGGAATTCTCACTAGCCAAAAAAGAAAAGAAAGAAAAACATGATCCCATCAGAATGAACCTGATGTTCTCATGGTAAAAAAAAAGAAAAGGAAGGAAAAAAGCCTTTGGTTTGGTTTGGTTTTGCAGGCTTTGGGCAAAATCTGTTAAAGAGAGAGACCTTGGGCGTATTTATTCAAAGTGCTGCTGGCCAGAGAAATCTTGTTCAAAACAGATCAGTAGTTTCTGGCTTAAAATGTCTGGAAAAAAAAAAAAAGTCCAGGTTTTAGCAGAGCTTCAAAGCAGAAGCATGATTTGCGATCCAGGCTGACAGGGGAATGTAGAAGTTTGTCTTATGGTGATTCATTTCTTGCTCACGGGGAAATCTGAACAATTTTCTTCATCTTCTCAGGCCTGTACGTGTTACTTTTTTTTTTTTTTTTCCTGGCAAATTACTTGCAGTGGCTTATAAAGGGGGCGTGCAGGAGGTGAAGGGAAAGGAGTCCCGAGCTCATCCCCCATTTCTGTCACAACGCATAGGGATGTTGGCTACTGACTGACTGTTGCTGAGCCTCAGTTTCATCACAGGTCAAATGAGGAATCTGAACATACAATATTTAAGCTGGTTTGCTGTTCCAAAAGCCCAGTTCTTTGATTTATTAACTCTTACTTCAGTTGCCTCCTTACTGACCTCTTTATCCTCTGGTGTAGACATGTTCTAGCTGTACTCTCCTCCTCAGAATACGCTCCGCATTCTCCTTCCTGTCTTCCCGGGGATGATTTCTCTATACTTGAATAGCTTCCACAGCTTTTCTCTGCACTTGGCCACAGTGACATCTCTGGGGTAGACAGCGGTGTTGGAGAAAAGGCCCAAATGAAACCTTGAGTAGTGCTGAGGTGGGAGAAGCACCCAGGGCATCCATCTCCACCTTCAGCAAATTGAAGCCCCTAATGTTGTATGTGGCGCTCTGTGAGGGGAGGGGGCCCTGGGTCACAGAGAGCCCACCTGGCCCAGCCTATTCAGCCGTCTGTGGGCCAGTGCCCTAGCGACATCCCCTGTTTGCAGCTCAGCACCTCTTTCAGCTGGAGAAAAGGATTGGGTCACTTAGTGGAGCCCACTCCCAGCTCCATGATAAGTGCTTTGAGATTGTCCCATCTTAGGGCCATGCTCACACCAAGCAATTCACACAGCATTTCATATTTAGGCAGGAGTCTTCATTTCTTCCTTTAATGGAGTGCAAAGAATCCTCTTCTTGTGAAAGCTATCTTAGAGGTGTCTGGCTTTGTTTAAAATATAGTTAACCTGCGTTTAAATCTTAGTCTCGAGGAGAGCCGCTGACATCCATTTTGGACATCAGGCCCCCTCTTCCATTAGAGGATTAGAAATAAACAGTTTAATGAGTAACATCAGGCTAACACTATACTTTGTAGAATTCAGTAGGTACACCCAGGCTCATACTGACTCACCAACATGTGCAGATCTGACTGAGTTTTAATAAAATAGGTTCTGAGGAGAAAAAAGTGTTTTTGGGTGGTGAGAATTAGCCAGATTGAATCAGTAATAATGAATGGGGGAAAATGGTTTTTCAATATTTATTTTCTTATCCTAGGAACAATAATAAATATTATTGAGTATCTCCTCTGTCAGACACTGTTATGAATATTTCTTTCATATACAACATCTCATTGATCTAACAATGACTATGTTAGGATAGGTGACAAGAAAAGTGCCAAGTGAGAAGACTCCCCAACGCTATTCTAATAGATGAATACTCTGGAGCCTTCTGGAATACTCCTGTGCCTGCCGGGATTTAGAACCCCACAGGCCTCTCATTCCCAGGCCATGCGATACATGGTGAGAACAGCCAAGTGTGAGGTGCAGGGAACAATGGAGACTGGACCACTGGAGAGCACATTCTAGTTGATTGTCAGTTTGATGAAAAGGGATTATGTTTTATTTGATCTTGTGATGTTTTCTTCCATAAAATGCGGAAATCTTGAAATGTTTGTAAAGTGCTAGACAGGCCAAACACAGTCCATCTGAGAGACAGATGTACTTTCCTGGTCCCAGTTCATGACCTTTGCTCTCTGTTGTTTATTTGCACATGTTATACACTACTGTCTTGTCACAGGTAATCTCTTACTATGCATACAGGAAGTCTCTAGCTTTGGAATACAGGACGTATTACAAATGATCATTCAGAATGGCCACTCTCACCAGGGATTCATTTCCCTTCTGTGCAACTCCTTGTCTCCAATGCACGTAGAACCCTGCCCTATCAAGCATTTCAGTTACTCCCTCCTCCTTAACATCATTTTCCTTCTTATTTTTCCCTTTTTGCCCCATGATCTGTAATGGCAGAAGGTCAACAGGCTATCCTCGAAGTTGTAGATCCTTCATGCATGGATAGATTCCCGCAACTAAAGGCCTTAGCCATCACTGCCACTTGTCGAGGACCTACCAAGCAGCCTGGTCTTCCCTTTTCTTACTCTTCCCCAAGACTTCACTTTCCAAGCTTACCCACAGAAGACTTGAATCCCCTTCTAAATCTTGTAAGACCTCTGCCTCAATCCCTTTTCCTATACCTAGGATCCTCATTCAAGAACAATGAATTAATTCCCTTTTTCTCCTGCATGAGATCCTCAATGGGGTTTCCTTACCTACTGTTTGAGACCAGGAAGTCAAGGTGTGTTCTGGCCAATGGAAGGATAATAGGGTAAGGATGAGAATGATGTAGACTGATTTCTCTGTAACTGATGTCTAGTGCAGTATTGTTTCATAACAGCAATATTAAACTTGGAAGGTTGGTTTTCAGGTACCATTGTGTACACACCATCCTGAAGCTGGATGAGAGATGCTTAGATTTTTCCACCCAAGTGTCCATCAAAAGGCAAAGGCTGTGTAATCCCCTCATTTCCCCCAAACCCCTTCCTCTGTAAATTTTTTTAGAAGATTAAGGACTTGCCATAAAAGTTTTGAGCTTTTTAAATTCTACTTTTTGCTGTATTTATCTAAATTTGAAAATATCTTAGGTTATTTATATGCATAAAAATAGTTGCTTCTAAAATATGAGCCACATTTATTCTGGGCTTCCAATATATTCTATACACTATTTTATATACTTGGCAATATCTAAATGCCAGATTAAGAACCACAGAATGGTGTTATGGGTTAAATTAGACTTTATAGAGAAACCTAAGAAAATTTCCATGGAGAGATTTTATTACAAATGGCCAATCTTAAGCATTCCTTCTTTCAATAAGTATTTGTTGAAAGGCAAAGGAATTGGTCTTTATTGAGGGCTAAGAATGTATGTACTTTAAGTATGTTATCTCTTTCAAACCACAAAAGTTCTTGTACGTATCCATCATTTTATAGATGAGAACCCTGGAGCAAAGAATGGGAATGGCCAAACTGATAATGAGGGCAGTGGTCACAGAGCTGGCAGAAAGAAGCTGGGGAACCAGATCCTGAAAGAAGAGTTGGGGGAGTCCCTATTAGAATTAACATTGTGTCTCTGTACTGAAGGTGGACATAAGAGGGGATAATTGTGATGGCTCACTTTATGTGTCAACTTGCCTGGATCACAGGATGCCCAGATGTTCAGCAAAGCATTATTTCCAAGTGTCTAAGGATGCTGCTGGAAGAGGTTAGCATTGCAATCAGTAGACAGTGGAGAGCATTCCCATGCCCAGTGTGGATGGCCATCTCCCAAGTCATTGGGATGTCAATGGAACTAAAATGTGAAAGAAGGAAGGAAAGATTCACCCCTTCTTGCCTGCCTGCCTGCTTGAGCTGAGACTTGCCTTCAGGCTGGGATTTACTCCATCAGCTCCCCTGGTTCTTGGGCCTTCAAATTCAGACTAGAATCACAGCACTGGCTTTCCTGGGTCTCTACCTCTCAGATGGCAGATGGTAGGGCTTTTTCAGCCCCCATCATCTGTGAGCCAGTTTTGTAAATAATTGATCTTTCTCTGTTCTGCTTTGCTTCTGTTTCTCTGGAGAACCTTGACTAACACAGTAGTAAAAATGTTCCCAGGCAAAAAATAAGGTTCAGTAGAAATGAGAGATTTTTGAAAAATCTGAGTTGAGAAAATATAAACAGACATGTTGCTGGAGTAAGGAAAGAACATATAAATGAGAAGTGAAGTGAAAGAATGTCTTACCTTTAACATGTAGTCTTTTTCATCATTTTATTATACATGTAATAAAAAATAATGAAAACAAAAATCCCAAAGCATTTTTCTTCTAAGATGGTTCATCCTTCAAGTATGCTATAAAATAAAAAACATTTTAGTTTGATTTTTTTAAAAAATTTCTTCAACAAAAAAAGTAAACTTTTAGTTTATAAAAAGATTGACCTATTATGGAAATGTAGGAGTTGGTTTTCGGATGCATTTATTAAACCAGAACTATCTCCTTGGGTACCCACACACTTTTTATTCCAGCCATGATTCTTGGATAGAAAGAATATGGACATTTTGAAGTTTCCATCTAGAACGTAAGTGGGTAAAGTCAAGCATTGCACATCATCTCTGAGGCCTGCATTGCAGTGGTAGACCTCCAAAATACGTGCACTTATTTCTAAAACAGTTTTATTGAAGCATAATTTACTATCAGTTTCACTCATTACACATGTACAGTTAAATAGTTCTTTATATTTTTTTTGGAGCCCAACATGAGATCAAGCCCTGATCTGAAATCAGGAGTTGGATGCTTAACCAACTGAGCTAACCAGGTGCCCCACAATTCCATAATTTTTAGTATGCATATAAAAAGTTGTGCAACAGACCCTCCAATCCAGCTTTAGAACATTTCTGTTAACCCACAAAATTCCCTCTTGCCCATTTTTCGGTCATTCCCAGCTCACATCCCCTACTAAGGTAGATTTGCATTTTTATCTCTTTATCTGTAGATTTGCATTTTTCTAGAAATTTAATTGAAATGGAATAATACAGGGGCACCTGGGTGGTCATTTGGTTAAGCATCCCGATCTTGATTTCAACTCAGGTCATGACCTCAGGATCCTGAGATCCAACCCCATCTCGGGCTCAATGCTCAGGGAAGAGTCTGCTTGAGATTCTCTTTCTCCCTCTCCCTCTGCACCGCCCCCTGCTCATGCAAGCAAGCAAGCAAGCAATAGATAAATAAATAAATAAATAAAATCTTTAAAACGGAATAATACAATCTGAGGCTTTTGAGTCTGCTTTCTTTACCTTTCATAATTCTTTTGAGGTTCATCAGTGTTCTAGTATGTATCAATAGTTTGTTTCCTTTTGCCAATGGATGGCATTACATTGTTTCTATATTTTGTTCATCAGTTTGGGTTGCTTCCGGTTTGTGTTACTATAATAAAGCCTGGATAAGCATTTATGTGAGATTTTTAGGTGGATATTACCTGTTATTATTTCTTATGGGTAGTTGCTTAGGGAGTGGAATTGCTGGGTTATATTATAAGTACACCTTAAATCCTGTGAAACTGTCTTATCTTTCTAAGCTGCTGTAGCAATTTATATTCCCACCAGGAATGTGTAAGGAAGGGTTCCTCTTTCTCCATATCCTCTCCAATGACTGGTACTGTCAGTGTTTTGTTTTTGTTTTAATTATATCCAGTCTGGTGTGTATACATCTATCTCTAGTTGGGGTTTCATTTGCATTTCTGTACTAACTAATGATGTGATCATGTTTTTATGTTCCATTTACCCATTCATATGTGTTTGATGAAATATCTTTAAATCTTTTGGCTCTTTCATTATCAGGCTGTCTACTTATTATGGAATACTGAAAGTGTTTTTAAATTCTGGGGACAAATCATTTATCATATATCTGATGTATATATATATGTCTTTCAAGTGTGTGCCTTGTTTTTTTTCATTTTCTCAGTGACGTTTTATGAGAAGCAAAAGTTTTTAATTTTGAAGAAGTCAAATTAATGATTTTTCTTCTTTAAGATCTTGTTTCTGGCATCACATCAGTACCCACAGTAACAGATTTTCTCTTATATTTTCTTCTCAAGTTTTATAGTTTATGTTTTTCATTTAAGACTGTGATCCATTTTGAGTCAATTTTTGTGTGTAACGTGAGGTAAGGATCTAAGTTCCTTTTTTTTTCTTTTTTCTCTCTCTCCCCCTCTCTTTTTTTCTTTTTTCCACATATAGATATGCAATGCTCCTATAACTACTGTTGAAGAGGTTGAAGGGGTGCCTAGGTGGTTAGTCAGTTAGGTGTGTGACTCTTGATTTCAGCTCAGGTCATGATCTCTGTGCCTTGAGATAGAGCCCACCTTCCTGCCGTACATCCAACCTAATGTCCGGCCCCACACTGAGCCCTGCCCTGGGCTCCATGCTTAGTGTGGAGTCTGCTTGTCCCTCTCCCTCCCTGTTTGTGCTTTCTCTCCCTTTCAAATAAATAAAATCTTTTAAAAAAAGAAAAGAAAAAATTGTCCATTACCCATTGAATCACTTGGGGCCCTTTTAGTGAAAATCAACTGACCATAAATATAAGGCTTTATTTCTAAATTTTCAGTTGTGCTCCTTTGATCTATATGTCTGTCCTTCCTCCAATACTATACTGTCATGATTGATATAATTAACCTTATAAAAAGTTTCCAAATCAGGAAGTAAAAGTCATCTTAATTTGTTTATGCTCTGTTTTGTTTTCAAATTTGTTTGGCTACTCTAAGTCCTTTACAGTTCCATATAAATTTTAGGAGCTTCTTGTCAATTTCTAAAATGAATAATTGAATGAATGAATAAATGAATGAATAAAGTTTGATAAGGATTTCTTTGAAGTTATAGCTTTGGGAAGAATTGCCATCTTAATATTAAGTCTTCTAGTATATTAACATTAAGTGTCTATCCATTTACTTTTAAAATGTTCTCACACTGTCTAGAATCTCCATTATATGGCTGATTAGAAGTGGTAAGAGCAGAACATCTTTGCATTTTTCATCGTCTCAGGCGGAAAGCATTAATTATTTTACCATTAAGCTGATACTAGTTGTAAGGAGTTTTGTTTTGTTTTGTTTTTTATGATGTCTTTTTTTATCAAGTTGAAGTTTCTTTTTAGTTTGTGAAGAGTTTTTAGTGATGAATGGGTTTTTGATTGAATCAAGTGCCTTTTCTGCCTGACTTAAGAGATAATGTGGTTTCCTCTTTTATTAATATAATGTATTACATTACATGATTTTAAGATATGAAACTGAATTTGTATTATTGAGATAAATCTATTAGGTGATGGTATAAAGCATTTTTATATGTTTTAGCATTTGGTTTGTTAATATTTTGCTAAGGATTTTTACACTTATGATCATCAAGGATGTTGCCATGTAGTATCCTTACTTTCTAAAAGTCTGAGGAGGATTTGTATTATTTCTTAATTTGTATTTCTTCACTTAATAAAATTTGCCAGTGAAGACATTGAAGCCTAAATTTTTCAAAGTGGGAGGATATCTCCTTACTAATTCAATTTCTTTACTTCATATAGGTCTATTCAGATTTTCTATTCCTTCTTGAGTCATTTTTTACTATTTAGGTCTTTCTATGAAGTTGTTCATTTAATGTATGTTGTCTAATTTGGGATCATGTTTTTCATAATACTTATTTATATTCATTTTTATTTCTTTTGGTTAGCATTGTAGTTTCCTCTTATATTACTGATTTTGATGATCTATGTCTCCTCTCATAATTTTTTAGTGAATCTAGCTAATGGTTTGTCAATTTTGTTGATTTTCATTTAAAAAAAAAATTATTTATTTGTCAGAGAGAGAGAGAGAGAGCGAGCAAGCACAGGCAGACAGAGTGGCAGGCAGAGGCAGAGGGAGAAGCAGGCTCCCTGCCGAGCAAGGAGCCCGATGTGGGACTCAATCCCAGGACGCTGGGATCATGACCTGAGCTGAAGGCAGCCGCTTAACCAACTGAGCCACCTAGGCATCCCTGATTTTCATTTTTAAAAGCAATTTTTGGTTTAATTGATTTTTCTCTACTGCTTTCTATTTTCTATTTCTTTGATTTCTGTTCAGATCTTTACTATTTCCTTCCTTCTGCTTGCTATGAGTTTAATTTGCTCTTCTACTACTAGTTTCTAAAGGTGAAAGTTGAGATTATTGATCTGAGCCTATTCTTTTTTTTTCTTACTCTGTGATTTTAAACTATAAATTTATCACTAAGTGCTGCTTAGTTGCATCCCATAAATTCTGATATGTGTTTTTCAATTTCCCTCAGTTCAAGCTTGTGATTTCCCCTTACCCCATGAGTTGTTTAGAAATGTGTTAGTTACCAAATATTTAAGCATTTCCCAAAGTTTTTTTGTTGTTGATAGCTAATTTAATTCTACTTGGGTTGGAGTACATACTTTGAATTATTTCAACCCTCCTCAATTCATTAAGACTCCTTTTAGTGCCTAACATATGGCTTATTCTTGTATATAGTCTATTTAAGCATGTTCTGTGCATGCGTGAAAAGAAAATATATTCTTTTGTTGGATAGAGTGTCTTCTAAATTGTCAATTAACCAAGTTGGCTAATAGTCTTGTCCAAGACTTATATATTCTTACTAATTTTGTGTCTAGTTTTTCTAGTCAGTTATTGAGATATATTTTTTTAAGATTTTATTTATTTGTCGAGAGAGAGACAGAGCAAGAGAGGGAACACAAGCAGGGAGAGTGGGAGAAGGAGAAGCAGGCATCCCGCGGAGCAGGCAGCCTGATACAGGGCTTGATCCCAGGACCGGAGGATCATGACCTGAGCCAAAGGCAGACATTTAACAACTGAGCCACCCAGGTGCCCCTGTTTTGGTTGATATTAATGTAGATACTCCAACTGTCTTATGGTCACTATTTGCATAATATATATTTTTTCATCCATTTATTTTCACACTATCTCTCTGAATCTAAGGTGTACAGCATGTGATTGGATCTTACTTTTTTTCAGTTTAATAATTAGTGTCTTTTGATAGTACTATTTAGTCTATTCACATTTAATGTAATTATTGATCAAATTGGATTTACATCAGCAATTCTTCTAGATATTTTTATATTGTCTTATTTTCTTGTTTCTCTGTTACTCCTTTACTGTCCTCCCTTGGGTTAAGCAAATACTTACCAGAATATCATTTACATTCCTCTGTTGACTTTTAACCATGTGTTTTTAAAGTTACTTCTTAGTGGTTACTCTAGGGACTAAAATGTGTTTCTTAACTTATCACAATTTATGTCTGGTTAATTATGACTTGATTGCAGTTAAGTGTAATAGTCTTGCCCCAGGATAATACAATTCTACCTCCCATTTGTGTTATCATACTTATTATAAATTCATCAGTATGGTGGCATAATTATTGCTTTCTATAATTTTATACTCTTAAGTTAAAAAAATGTACTTGTAGTCTTTTACATTTTAACACATACTTACCATTCCCAGTACTCTACATTTTTCCCCTGTGAATTTAAGTTACCCTCTGCTGTCATATTCGTTAAGCCTGAAGAAGTTTCTCTAGAATTTCTTGGAAAGCAGATCTGCTAGCAACACATTATCTATCTTTGTTTATTTAGAAATGTGGTGTGTTTTGTTGTTTTTTATTGCTTTTTTTTTTGCCTTCATTTTTAAAGGATAGTTTTGTTGGACATAAAATTCATGGTTGACAGTTCTTTCCTTTCATCATTCAAAATAGATCATTCCACAGTCTTCCAATCTAATGAGAGGACAGGTATTAATCATGATGTTATTCCCTTGTATGTTAAGAATTTTTTCTCTTATCATTTTTTTCTCCTTGTCTTTCAGCAGTTCAACTATGACATGTCTAGGTGTTTCTCTGTGTTTGTCCTATGTGGAGTTTGATGACCTTGGATCTGTAGATTAATGTTTTCATTAAATATTTTTTCTATTTCATTTCTCTTATATTCCTTCTACATATATGTCAGTATGCTTGATGTCTCACAGGTATCCGATGTTCTGTTCACTATTCTTTAATCTTTTTTCTCTACTTTCTTCAGATTAAATGATTTCTGTTGTTTGATCTTGAAGTTGACAGAGCTGTTCTTCTACAGTCTTAAATCTGCTATCATCTTCCCTAATGCACTTTAGGTTACACTTTTCACTTTGAGAATTCTCATCTTTTATACTTCCTATATGTCTATTAAGCTCCCCCATTTCTCTTTATTTTGGCTCAGTTTTACATTTACAGATAAGTTGCAGGGATGGTACACAGTTCCTATATACTCTATACCCACTTTCCCCTATCGTTAACATATTGCATTTATCACAACTGAGGCAATATTGATGCATCATTATTTACTGAAGTTTATACTTCTCTGTTCTAGGCCTTATCCAGGAAATCACATTATCTTAAATTTTCATATCATCTTATACTGTTACAGACCATAATAGACTCTCAGCCTTTTTGTGTTTTAGTTGACCTTGACTATAGTAAGGGGTATTATTGAAATTTTGTAGATCATCCTTTAAGAGGAATTTGTCCTTATATTTTTCTCATGATTAGACTGAAATTACAGGCTTTTTGGACAAGGATCATAGAGTAAAGTGTTATTCTTATCACATTATCTCAAGAGTCCATAGAGTATTAACATCCTGTATTACTGATTATAATAATTTTTATCATTGGCTTTGACAATGTGTGGTTTCTCCTGTGAAAAGTTACTCTTTTCCAATTTTATATGCTGTACTCTCAGAATTAAATGATTATGCACATCCTACATTTACATTGTGGGAAGTTAACCTCCACCTCCTTGCAGTGAGAGCATCTACATAAATTATTTGAAACACCTCTGTATGAGAAATTTGCTTATTCTGTCCTATTTTTTAATTTAATAATTTACTGTGTGTATATATGGTGATAGATACTTTATACTTGGGGCTATAATCCAATACTGTATTATTGAACAGAGCTTAGTATTCCTGAACAGAAATAATATCGAACAGAAACCTGATCCTGTAAGAAGAAATGAAGAATACCAGGAAGAGTGTAATGTTCTAAAAATGTATCTAAAAGGATGTTTTAAAAAACATTTATGTCATTATATACCACTAATTTTTTGAAGACTATGGGCTACATTTCTTAATGTCAATTTTGTAGCATATATGGAAATAAAATATATGACAAAGAAGACAAAGGATGGGTATATTGTAGTTGGAAGTACATTGTAGAAAGGTGCTTATGCTTTTTGTGGAGTAACTTAACATTTCTGAAGGTGGACTCTGATAAGTTAAAGATACATAATGAAATCTCTATAGTTGCCACTAAAAAAGTCAATCCATGGAGGCCTAGCAAGTGATGAGTAGAAGGGATAAAATGAAATGCTTACAGTATATTGTTTACCCCCCGACACTGCATTTCCAATGGAATGGCTAACCTAAATTTTGAAGAGGAAGTGGAGTAACTGGAGTTCTTATACATGGACAATGGGAGTATAACAAGTACAACCACCTTGGAAAACTGTTTGGCAAAGTCTTCAAAAGGTAAATGAAAATCTTGTGTATGACCCAGCAATTCCAGTCCTAGTTCTTCATCCCTCAACCCCCCAAAAGGAAAATATATATCAATAAAAGGTCTTGTTTAAGAAGCCTTTTATCAGCTTGATTAATACAGCAAAAAAACTGGAACTAGCCTAAGTATCGTTTCAAAAGAGATTGGATAGGGGCGCCTGGGTGGCTCAGTGGGTTAAGCCTCTGCCTTTAGCTCGGGTCATGATCCCGGGGTCCTGGGATCGAGCCCTACATCGGGCTCTCTGCTCAGCAGGGAGCCTGCTTCCTCCCTCTCTCTCTGCCTGCCTCTCTGCCTACTTGTGATCTATGTCTGTCAAATAAATAAATAAAAAATCTTAAAAAAAAAAAAGAGATTGGATAAACTTGTTAAGGTATGTTCACTTAGTGGAATACTAAAACAAAAGAACAAACTACTAATGAACACAAGATCATGAAAGGTGCTCGTAAAAACACAATGTGAAGTAAAATAAATCAGTTACATATTTTGTGATTCCTTTCGTGTGAAGTTCTAAGTTACACCACATTCATCTGTTGAAATAGAAATAACATCAGCGGTCGCTTCTGATGGGGATAACTTACTGGGAAGTGTTATGAAAATGTTTTTTTCCTTGATAGAAGTGGAAGTAAACTCAGTCTATCATTTGTCAAAACTAATCAAACATTTAGGAAGAGTGCATTTAAGATCTATGTGTTAGTAAATTATATCTTAATAAAATACTACAATGATTAAAGGACAGGTAACTGAAGTCAGTGAGACCAACTTGCATGCTGTTGAATATTTCAGTTAAGAAATTAAGACATTCTGGGGTGCCTGGGTGGCTCAGTGGGTTAGAGCCTCTGCCTTCAGCTCAGGTCATGATCCCAGGGTCCTGGGATCGAGCCCCACATCAGGCTTTCTGCTCAACGGGGAGCCTATTTCACCCTCTCTCTCTGCCTGCCTCTCTGCCTACTTGTGATCTTTGTCAAATAAATAAATAAAATCTAAAAAAAAAAAAAAAAAACAGAAGGAAAAAAGAAGGCATTCTGAAATAAGACCCATCGTCTTTTTTTTTCAATTTTTTCAATTGTTTTTTAATTATTTTTATTAACATATAAGGTATTATTTGCCCCAGGGGTATAGGTCTGTGAATCATCAGGCTTACACATACCACAGCACTCACCATAGTACATACCCTCCCAATGTCCATAACCACCCTGTTCCTACCTCCCCACCCCTAGCAACCTTCATTTTGTTTTGTGAGATTAAGAGTCTCTTATGGTTTGTTTCCCTCCCAATCTCATCTTGTTTCATTTTTTCCTTCCCTACCTCCCACAACCCACTGCCCTGCTCTCAAATTCCTTATATCAGAAAGATCATATGAATGTTGTCTTTCTCTAATTGACTTATTTCGCTCAGCATAATACCCTCTAGTTCCATCCACATCATTGCAAATTGCAAGATTTCATTTCTTTTGATGATTGTGTAGTATTCCATTGTATATATATACAACACCTTCTTTATTCATTCATCCGTTGATGGCCATCTAGGTTCTTTCCATAGTTTGGCTATTGTGAATATTGCTGCTATAAATGTTGGGGTGCACATGCCCCTTCAGATCACTACATTTGTATCTTTAGGGTAAATACCCAGTAGTATGATTGCTGGGTTGTAGGGTAGCTCTATTTTTAACTTTTTGAGGAACCTCCATACTGTTTTATGGAGTAGCTGCACCAGCTTGTAGTCCCATTGACAGTGTAGGAGGGTTCCCCTTTCCCACATCCTTGCCAATATCTGTCATTTCCTGACCTGTTAATTTTAACCATTCTGACTGGTGTGAGATGGTATCTCATTGTGGATTTGATTTGTGTTTCCCTGATACCGAGTGATGTGGAGCATTTTTCATGTTGGCCATCTGGATGTCTTCTTTGCAGAAATGTCTGTTCATGTCCTCTGCCCATTTCATGATTGGATTATTTGTTCTTTGGGTGTTGAGTTTGATTAAATTCTTTATAGATCTTGGATACTAGCCGTTTATCTGATATGTCATTTGAGAATATCTTCTCCCATTCTGTCTGTTGTCTTTTGGTTTTGTTGACTGTTTCCTTTGTTGTGCAAAAGCTAAAAGCTTTTGATCTTGATGAAGTCCCAATAGTTCATTTTTGCTCTTGCTTCCCTTGCCTTGGGCAATGTTCCTAGGAAGAGGTTGCTGCCTGTGTTCTCCTCAAGGATTTTGATGGATTCTTGTCTCACACATTGAGGTCTTTTATCCATTTTGAGTCTATTTTTGTGTGTGGTGTAAGGAAATGGTGAGTTTCATTTTTCTGCATGTGGCTGTCCAATTTTCCCAACACCACTTGTTGAAGAGACTGTTTTCCCCCCCATTGGACATTCTTTCCTGCTTTGTCAAAGATTAGTTGACCATAGAGTTGAGGGTCTATTTCTGGGCTCTCCATTGTGTTCCATTGATCTATGTGTCTGTTTTTGTGCCAGTACCATGCTGTCTTGATGATGACAGCTTTGTAATAGAGCTTAAAGTCTGGAATTGTGATGCCAACAACTTTGGCTTTCTTTTTCAACCTTCCTCTGGGTATGTGGGGTCTTTTCTGGTTCCATATAAATTTTAGGATTATTTTTTCAATTTCCTTGAAAAAAATGGATGGTATTTTGGTAGGGATTGCATTAAATGTGTAGACTGCTTTAGGTAGCATAGATATTTTCACAATATTTGTTCTTCCAATCCAGGAGCATGGAACATTTTTCCATTTCTTTGTGTCTTCCTCAGTTTCTTACATGAGTACTTTATAGTTTTCTGAGTACAGATTCTTTGCTTCTTTGGTTAAGTTTATTCCTAGGTATCTTATGGTTTTGGGTGCAATTGTACATGGGATCGACTCCTTAATTTCTCTTTCTTCTGTCTTGCTCTTGGTGTAGAGAAATGCAACTGATTTCTGAGCATTTATTTTTTTAAGAGATTTTATTTATTCATTTATTTCACAGACAGAGATCACAATTAGGCAGAGAGGCAGGCAGAAGGAGAGGAGGGAAAGCGGGCTCCCCACTGAGCAGAGTGCCCGAAGCAGGGCTGGATCCCAGGACCCTAGTATCATGACCTGCACTGAAGGTAGAGGTTTTAACCCACTGGGCCACCCAGGTGCCCCTGAACATTGATTTTATATCCTGACACTTTACTGAATTCCTGCATGAGTTCTAGCAGTTTTGGAGTGGAGTCTTTTGAGTTTTCCACTTAAAATATCATATCATCTGCAAAGAGTAAGAGTTTGACTTCTTCTTTGCCAATTTGGATGCCTTTTATTTCTGTTTGTTGTCTGATTGCCAAGGCTAGGACTTCTGGTACTATGTTGAATAGCAGTGGTGATAGTGTTCCTAACATTCGGGGAAAAGCTCTCAGTTTTTCTCCATTGAGAATGGTATTCACTGTGGGTTTTTCATAGACAGCTTTGATGGTATTGAGATATGTACCCTCTATTCCTACACTGTGAAGAGTTTTGATCAAGAAAGGATGCTGTACTTTCTCAAATGCTTTTTCAGCATCTATTGAGAGGATTATATGGTTCTCGTTCTTTCTTTTATTAATGTATTGTATCACACTCATTGACTTGCAGATTTTGATGCTTATTCCCTTTGCCATATTAGGGAAATTCTCTACTATAATTTGCTCCAATAGATCTTCCTCCTTTCTCTCTCTTTCTTCTTCTTCTGGAATCCCAATTATTCTAATATTGTTTTGTCTTATGGTATCACTAATCTCTCAAGTTCTCCCCTTGTGATCCAGTAGCTGTTTGTCTCTCTTTTGCTCAGCTTCTTTATTCTCCATCATTTGGTCTTCTATATCACTAATTCTCTCTTCTGCCTCATTTATCCGAGCAGTAAGAGCCTTCATTTTTTATTGCACCTCATTAATACCTGTTTTTATTTCAGCTTGGTTAGATTTTAGTTCTTTTATTTCTCCAAAAAGGGATTTTATTTCTCCAGATGGGTTTCTTTAATATCTTCCATGATTGGGATCCTAGCCATCAGTACTGCCTCTTGTTTTTTTTTTTTTTTTTTTTTTTTTTTTTTTTTTTTTTTTTTTTTTTTTTTTTTTTTTTTTTTTTTTTTTTTTTTTTTTTTTTTTTTTTTTTTTTTTTTTTTTTTTTTTTTTTTTTTTTTTTTTTT
>PISX010014185.1:0-28046 GCA_004024625.1 Mellivora capensis | reverse complement strand
AAGGAGGAAAAGGAAAAAGAAAAAAAAAATATACGTATTATATATATATATATATTAGACTGATGAATAGAACAGAGCCACCTACTTGATTTTGGGTATATTCTGGTCTCTTAGAAAAAATTACCTCTCAAAATTTTTAAAAAAGAAAAACTTATATATATACAAAAATAAGGATAAACACAATGAAGGAATGGAATATGACTGTAAAGAGGAAAATTCATCTGCAAAGATTCTAAAACAGGAATTGAGGGTGCCTGGGTGGCTCAGTGGGTTAAGCCTCTGCCTTCGGCTCACGTCATGATCTCGGGGTCCTGGGATCGAGTCCCACTTTGGGCTCTCTGCTCAGCAGGGAGCTTGCTCCCCCTCCCCACCTGCCTCTCTGCCTACTTGTAAATCTATCTCTCTGTCCAATAAATAAATAAAAATCATTAAAAAATAAAATAAAACAGGAATTGATAAGATAAGAAGTTGGTTGAAAAAAGGAAAAAAAAAAGAGAGAGAGAATGTGATCATGCAGGAAACTAGAACAAAGCCATGCAGTAGATTTAGGGTATATTTTGATCTATTAGAAGAAATTGTATCCCTAAATTTTTTTAAAGATTTTATTTATTTATTTGATAGAGATCACAAGTAGGCAGAGAGAGAGATGGGGAAGTAGATTCCCTGCTGAGCAGAGAACCCAATACAGGGCTCAATCCCAGGACCCTGGGATCATGACCTGAGCTGAAGACAGAGGCTTTAACCCAGTGAGCCATCCAGGTGCCCCTGTTTCCCAAAAAAAAAAAAAAACCCCCCAAAAAACCCTAAAATGTATACAAAAAATAAGGTTAAATACAATGAAGGGATAAAATATGACTATAATAATGAAAATTTTAAAAATTTTTTAGGAAAGGTATTGATAAAATAGTTAAAGAATATTAAAATAAGAAAGAGGAAAAATTAAAATAATAGAATAAGGAAAAAATAAAATTTTAAAAATTTTAAAAAATTTAACTTTGCAAGACTAAAGGATCATGGGGAAAAAGCCATGAATTCTATGTGCTTCTTTTCCCTAGCTCTGAAGTTCCACAGTTCTCATTGACCAGTGAACTTGGTCTTGGCTGGATGTTCTTGCTGATCCTCTTGGGGAGGGGCCTGTTGCATTGATTCTCAAATGTCTTTGCCTGAGGCAGAATTATACCACCCTAGCCAGGGGCCAGGCTAAGTAATGTGCTCCGCTTCGCTCTCAGAAGCTTTTGTTCCCTGAACACTTTCTGTACAGCTTTGGAGGATGGGAATGAAAATGGCGGCCTCCCAATCTCTGGCCCGGAGGAGCCGAGTGCTCCGGGCCCCACTCCTCAGTGCTCCTTCAGAGAAAAGCAGTCAATCCCTCCCATCTCCCTGGTCTCTGGCTACACTCCACGCTCACCTGGACTGTGACCGAGCATTTCTATCTCTGGCACACGGGACCGTGTGCCAGAGATAGAAATGCTCCAAACCCAGGAGATTCCTGCCATGTTCCCACACAACTTCTCCCAGAGGAGGAAGGTGAGTCTCCCCTGATCTGCCACTTGTGGGGTCCCTGCTTGAAGAGCAGTGGCTCAGCTGTGCCCTGGATCACAGTTCAAAGTAACCCTGAGCTGAGAGCTCACTCCTCAACTCCATCTCTGCAGCTGGCTTCCCTGCTCTGATACCTGGGAGCTCTGCCACACTCAGGCACCCCTAGACTTTTTGTGACCCCAAAGGTCCTGAGACCACACTGTCCCCGCATGGGCTCCACCACCCCCCCCCCACCCGCTTACCCTCTGAAGTGACGTCCCTTAGTGGAGCAGACTTCTAAAAGTTGTGATTTTGTGCTCCATTGCTCCACCACTTGCCAGGAGCCGGCCCCTCCCCCCACGGTCTATATTCCCATCCCTTTGGATTCACTTCTCTACACGTCCTACCTTTTGGAAAGTGGTCAATTTTCTGTTCCTAGAATTGCTGTTCTTCTTCTCTTCTATCTCCTTTTGAGTTTGGAGGTGTTCAGAATGGTTTAATAACTATCTAGCTGAACTCCTGAGACCTAATGCTATTTCAGTCTCCTACTCTGCCACCATCTTGCTTCCTCTCCCCAAGGTCCATAGTCGTAGCAACTGAGGAGAAAAGAATAGATTCCACAATATTAAGAAAGGGGAAACTATAAGAATTGGCAACCAGTTATAAAGAAAAGTAATAAAGAAGGAGTAAAAGAAGCCTTCCAGGCTTTTGGATTGAATAAGTAGGTAGGTCATAATACCATTTTCCTAGAAAAGAAAATCAGAAGGAACAAGTTTAAGAGGGAAATGAGATCAGTCTTGATTATCTTGAATTTAGATGTTATACAGTTAGAGAAACTTAGTATTGTGTTACATGTGGATTTTGAATAGCAGATTTGGGCTAGATAAGTAAATTTGGGATTCATAAAGTTTTGAAATGACTTAATGGACTGTCATTTGTGCTTTCTTTAGAGTGTGTTTTTTAAAAATTCTAATATAATTTACTGTGTTGACTCATGGTGTGGATATTTTTATGCCATAATTTCAGTCAGGAACAGGGATTTTTACCTACATATGTTTAGGGAAGAATATCTAGAAAAGAGTCACCTGAGAGGTTGGATCATGGGGGAAGGGATTCCTTGTGTATGTAATTTATTTTCCTAATGATTTTACTCATTTTTTCTCACTATAACATATGTTCAGTGTAGAATATTAGAATATTCTGAAAACACAGGAAACTTTAAAGGAAAAAAACCTACCCATATTCTGACTACTTAATTTAAACCATTTTAACATTTGTTACATGTTCTAAACTTTTTCTGTAGCATATATATGTATAAATGGTTATATTTATGTTTTATATTTTTAGTGATCTAAACATAATATATTATAAATATTATAGCAAATCAGTTAATTTTATCTGTATATTTTAATGGCTATGCAGTATTGCTAATTTTCTTTAGATGTTTAGCAAATAACCCGTTTGAGAGAAATCAAATAATTTCTCACTTAAAAAAAACTTTCATTGCAAAAAAGAAAAAAAAAAAACCCCTTTCATTGCCCATTTATTCAATTACATCCTTAGGGTAAGCTTCTGGAATTTCAATTAATGAATGAAAATACTTACACAGAAACTTTACTTCCAGTAATGATGGCATGTGTTAGCTGATTCCTCTCTGAGAGAAAAGAAAAAAACATGACAAGATTATTCAAGACAAATATCTTAGGTCACCGGAAAAATGACCAAAGGTAGATAATACCTTGAAAAGTGCTTACTTCTGGAGAAACTACCACCACATTGGGTAAGAATGGCCATTAGTGGCCTTCCCTGGGGGAGTTTTGACCTCACTTCACCCCAGCTTAAGTGTTAAAAGTCTCTAACTTGACCAGCCGGAGAAGACCAGTTAAGGAAAGATGGTAGAGAAACTTGAAATCTAAGTTTGGAACTTTTATAGTCTAGATGAATTTGGGATAAATTGCCCCCTTAATGATTTTGAATCTTTTAATACATGAATAGAGCGTATCTCCCAATTTATGTAGGTTGTCTTTAAATTCTCTCACACACACAATGGTGAATAGAAATAGTGGGGGCCTTTAATTCTATCTTCTTCCCAATCTTAGAAAATTTTTAATCTTTTATGATTAAGTACAATAGTAGGTGGAAATTTTTTTTTTCCCTAGCTAGTTTGGTGACTGAAAAAAAAACACAACAAACTATAAATGGGTAATGAATTTACATCTATTAAGATGGCATTTTATTCTCTTTTTCTTTTAAATTATTGAATAACCTTGATTGACTCTTGAATGTTAAAACAAATTTGCATTCTTCAGATAAACATTTCTTAGTCTTGATGCATTATTCTTATATATGTTGCAAGATTTTATTTGCTGCTAAGTTGTGCTTTTTTTTTTTTAATTTTTTTTTAAATTTATTTATTTGTCAGAGAGAGAGGGAGAGAGAGCAAGCACAGGCAGACAGAGTGGCAGGCAGAGGGAGAAGCAGGCTCCCTGCCGAGCAAGGAGCCTGATGTGGGACTCCATCCCAGGACCCTGGGATCATGACCTGAGCCGAAGGCAGCCGCTTAACCAACTGAGCCACCCAGGCGTCCCTAAGTTGTGCTTTTTTATACCTATAATTTTCCAATGCAATACCTTTGTCTGGTTTCAATATCAGATTATGCCAGTCTCATACTCCAGGAGTTGGAGATAGTCCCTTCTCCTTTGTCTTCTAAACAGAATATGTATAAATTGTATCATTTTTAGAATTCATCATGGAAGCCATCTGGGTGTGGAGTTTTTCTTTATTAGAAGTTTATTACAGATTCATTTTCCATAATAGATAATGGGCTATTTGGATTCCTTAATTCTCTTCTTTCTTATTTCTTCTTACCACTACTTCTTATTTCTCTTTGTATATTTCCATTGTCAGTTTTAAAATGTATTCTTGAATAAAATTTAGTTTTTTATCTAAAAATTTCAGTGTTTATAGAATACATTTCTTAGTCTACGGCCATACCACCCTGAACGCGCCCGATCTCGTCTGATCTCGGAAGCTAAGCAGGGTCGGGCCTGGTTAGTACTTGGATGGGAGAATACATTTCTTATAAACACTCTCTTGTTACCTTCTTAATTTATGGATCACATGTGGGGATGTTCTGTTTCATTCCCCCCCTTTCTTTCTCCCCACTGTCTAGGATTTATCAGTTTTATTAATCTTTTTAAAAAGTTAATTCTCTTTTTCTGTTTCTTATGTCATTTATTTCTCTTCTTGTCTTTATTACTTCCTTTTTGCTACTTAGGCTTCAATTTACCTTTTTCATCCTTGTTAATATTAAAGCTAAGATTGTAGATTTTAAATATCCTTTTTCTAATATACACATTCATGATGTAAGTTTACATACACTCACTGTTGTTTTTTTTTTTTAAGATTTTATTTATTTATTTGACAGACAGATCACAAGTAGGCAGAGAGGCAGGCAGAGAGAGAGGAGGAAGCAGGCTCCACACTGAGCGAAGAGCCCGATGTGGGGCTCGATCCCAGGACCCTGGGATCATGATCTGAGCCGAAGTCAGAGGCTTTAAGCCACTGAGCCACCCAGGCGCCCCATACATACACTCACTATTAATTGCAAGCCATATATTTTGAGAAGTTGTGTTTGCATTGTTAATCATTTCAACATACATTCTGATTTCCCTTGCAATTTCTTCTTGACCTATGGGTTACACGTATGTCGTTTAGTTTTTGTGTATTTGGAGATTTTTCACATAATTTTGTTGTGAATTTCCAATTTAATTATATTGAGGTAAGAGCATATACTCTGTATGATTTCAATCCTTGGCAATTTATTGAGTATTATTTTTTAATAAGAATTGGTTAATTCATGAATGTTCCCTGAGTACCGCTAAAGAAATACAGTTCGTGAGAAGAATAAATGACTATGAAAGAAACATATGCTATGCGATTGTTTAATGTAGTGTTCTGTAAATATCAGCTCAGTTTACTTGATAGTGCATTTAAAATACTATGATGTTGTGGGTTTTTGTTTTTGTTTTGTCCCCTTGTTGTATGAAGTACTGAGAAAGAAATGTTAGACATCTCCAGAGAAAGTTATGGCTGTCCCTTTAGTTCCATCACTTTTTGTTTCATATATTAGAAACTTTGTTATGAGGTACATTCACTTTTAGGATTGCTATGTCTTATTGGTATGTGTGTTTGTTTCTCAAGATATTTCTCATCTTGAAGTCTGTGTTGTCCAACCTTAATGTGGCCACTCCCAAGTTTCATGGTATGTCTTTTCAAATCTTTTACTTTTACTCTGTGTCTTTGTAATTCAAGTACATCTGTTGTAAACATTATCTAAGTGGAGTTACTTTATCCAGTCTGAAAATTTCTCCCTTCTGATAAAAAAATTTCATCCATTCACACTCAGTGCAATTATTGGTGTGGTTGTGTTTAAGTACACTATTTTGTTTTTCTGTATTTTACTTGTCCAATCTGATTTTTTTCATTCATCTTCCCCTCCTTACTTCTTTGAATTGTTAGTTCTTTTTGATTATTCCACTTTATCTCTTCTGTTATCTTTTTAGTCACATATTTTGTGTGAATGTATGTGCTGGCTTGCTCTAAGAATTATAATATGCATCTTTAATTCTCACAGTCTAACTTAAAGTAGTATTATGCCATTTTATGGATAGTATTAAAATTTGCAACATTATCTTTTGTTTACTTCCTCTTGCAGTTTGTCTTATTGTTCTTATATATTTTATATAATAAATTATAAGCCTACAATACATTGTTGTTGGTTTTGCTTTAAACAGACAGTTGTCTTTTGAAGAGTTTTAAAAGTGTAATGCTGAGTAATATTCCATGGTGTAGATACATAATCTTTGATTAATCCATTCAGCTGATGGGCATTTTGGAGTTTTTTCCCCACCTTTTGTGTGTTATGAACAGCACTGCTTTGAACGTTTGTGTGCACATTTTTATGTGGTCATGCTTTCATTTTTCTTGGGTATGTAGTTAGGAGAAATTTCTGGGTTATAAGGTAATTCTGTGTTTCGAGGAATTACCGCAGAGTTTACCAGAACAGCAACACCATCTTACATTCCTACCAGCAGAGTGTAAGGGTTTCAGTTTCTCCACATTCTCACCAACATCTGTTGTTACTTGTCTTTCGGACACTAACCATTCCAGTGGATAGAATTGGTATTTCATTGTGGTTTTGATTTTTATGTGCCTGATGGCTAATTTTGAGCATCTTTTCATGTTGAACACATGAACAATTTATTATATCTTCTTCAGAGAGATATTTATTCAGAACTTTTATCTATTTTTAAATTGAATTACCTTTTTATTAATAAGTTGTAATAGTTCTTTATATAGTATAGATACAAGTCTCTTATGTGATTTGTGATTTGCAAATATTTCTCCTATTCTCTAGACTGTCTTTCCACTCTCTTGATGGTGTTCTTTGGAACACAAAATTCTTTATTTTAATGTACTCCAGTGTATCACTTTTTCTTTTTTGTGTGTGTGCTTTTATTGTCCTATCTAGAAAGGCTTTATTTAACCCAAAGTCATAAAGATTTACTCCTATATTTTTACTCATTTGTTTTTCCTAAGGAGAAGTCTAGCTTCATTGTTTTGCATGTGGATATCTAGTTTCCCCAGCATCATTTGTTCTTAAGACTATTCTTTCCTCCTTGAATTTTCTTTTCCTCTCTCAAGCATGTTTTTTTTTTTTTTTCTTAAATCCTCACATTACTGATGAAGATCACTGGTCTTGCCTTGTTGATATTCCCACTCTTTAAAGAATGTGTGTAAGACAATTAAAGAATGTGTGTAAGACAAGTGGACTTGAGATATGTTTCCATGGAGATGCTGAAACGGTCTTCTCCCTTAACAGGTGTCTTCCTGTGTGTTTAGCCCCAAAGCCTTGGCCTTGCTGAATGGCAGCCATTGTTTCAATTCCACATTGTTCTCCCTACTTCCATATGATAGTTGCACAGTTCTAAGCAAAACACCACTGGTTGAAATTATCCTAAGAGCAGCTCTCTCACTTCACTTTCTAAGAAAGTATATTTTAGTTGATGAGACATTTGCAAAAGTGCTATTAGATAGTGTGCTAAGTCAAGGACCAAAATGGATGAGACGAACAGTGTACTAAAGAATGTCAGAAAGAAGGTGAAGCAACTTACTCTGACAGCTTCCAGGCCTCAAATATGTTACTAAATCTGTTTTTCACAAATGACACTTCTAGCACAGTAAAGGTGCTCTGATTATAAGTTCTTTGCATTTATTTGTTTTCATAGAAAGAACTCAGTATTACAATGATCCTCCCTCTGCTCCCTGCAGAGAGGGACAGTTACACTGGGGGGAAAAGTATCTCCAGTGCCAAATGGCCCTTCTGTGACCACCAAGATACCTACTGGTTCCAGGTCAAAAGTGACCCTCTTTGCACCCTCATTTTTACCAGTCACCCTCAGATTTTTGCATTATTGACAAGTGACTTCATATTCAGGCTGAGAAGGTTGCACAGCAAAGGAAACGAACATAATTCTTACATGAGGCCAGTGCTCCTTGTCATTCATAAACCTATCTGAATCTTCATTCAAGAAGTATTGATTCAGGGACGCCTGGGTGGCTCAGTTGGTTGGACGACTGCCTTCGGCTCAGGTCATGATCCCGGAGACCCGAGATCGAGTCCCGCATCGGGCTCCCGGCTCCGTGGGGAGTCTGCTTCTCCCTCTGACCTTCTCCTCGCTCATGCTCTCTCACTGCCTCTCTCTCAAATAAATAAATAAATAAAATCTTTAAAAAAAAAAAAAGAAGTATTGATTCAGTGCAAGCTATTGGTTAACACTGTGAGGACAACAAGGTATGTCCCCTCACTCAAGGACCACACCATCTCTTAATGAGATGAAATACACACATCCCAAACAATTCAAGTGTATCATAATGTAGCATGCATGCAAAGGCCAAAATGAACTAGAAAAGAAAGATTCAATGAGAACCATTTGGTTCAAAGCCTAGAACATGCATGAGGTTAGTAAGTATTTCCATTATTAATACTGATAAGAAATACAAGAGTGTATCAGGTGCGAGTCAAGATCACTCTCTTGCAAACTGGAAGAAGGAATCCTTCTTTAGCTTCCTGGAAGAGCATTTGAGGAGATTATTTCCATCTTGAGGGTATTTAATTGATTTTGTAAGATCCTAAAAAAAGACAGGACTGTAAAACTCTATCTGGACTCCTAGAGTATCTAGAAGCTACTTTACATTTCAAAAAGCAACCGAGAGATATTAAAAAGAACACCAACCTTGAAGTCATCTGTCCTGGGTTTGAATACTTGTTCTTCCGTGGAGCCTCTATGTAATAAGATTTTGAGTGACAGGCTTTCCATTCTTTCACCTCTAAAATGAGAATAAAAATCCTTATCTCCTATAATTGCTGTGAGATTTGGTATTAACATTAGAGTGATTGACATCTGTGATACTAACTAAATTATCAATGAATATGGACTTAATAATTAAATACAAATTAATTTTTTCTTAGCTTGCATTCCTCTCCTTCCTTAAATTAATCTACACTTAGATGGAATAAATTAGGGGCGCCTGGGTAGCTCAGTGGGTTAAGGCCTCTGCCTTCAGCTCAGGTCATGGTCCCAGGGTCCTGGGATCGAGCCCCGCATCGGGCTCTCTGCTTGGCGGGGAGCCTGCTTCCCCCTCTCTCCCTGCCTGCCTCTCTGCCTACTTGTGATCTTTGTCTGTCAAATAAATAAATAAAATCTTAAAAAAAAAAGATGGAATAAATTAATGGTATCATCACCTTTTGCTTCAAATGATTTATGTTTGAACCTTGGCTCTAAAGAAAAGTCAACAGGGTTGAAGTCCTGTATGAAGACATGAATACAGTTCCAAAGAAGAGAAGGTGTTCCATTTATAGCAGGGACAGCAAAGTAGTTCACAGAAAAAAATTCTGTGGTCTAATGACCTTTCCCCAAAAAAAGCAGTTTTGGAGGCGCTCTAATAAAAATTCAGTGTCCCATGTTTGTGGGAATTTTCTACTTTTGAACACTTGTATCCATATTCCCAGTGGCAGGCATATGCTCTTGGACTCACCACTCAGGTCCTTTGATATTTCTATTTGGAAGCCAGTTACATGAAGAAGAAGCAAAAACCACAGAAACCCGTTTGGTAATTGTATTGGACCAAGGTGATACACACTCCCTATATTCACACGTCCATGCTGTAATATAATAAGAACTATATTTAGTCTTTGTCCTCCAGGAAGCACATTCTCACTCCAGAGATTCATACTCTTTTGGCACAGAGCTTCAAAAACCCTTGGGATTTCCTCAGTAGACAGGAGGGTTTTTGTTACTCATAAAGAGCTCCTTTGGACTGTGAGTGTATGCTAACGAGGTGAATTCAAGATGGGTCCCTAGATATCTTAAGTATGGAGTCATTTGCCAGAAAAACTGACATGTTAAGAGCATGTGGTTTTCAGCTCTATTCTGTGACTCCTGGAGAGGAAAGGGTGACCAGAGACTGAGTTCAGTCATATGGCCGATGATTTCATCAGTCATGCCTATGTAATGTAAGCACGTAAGCTTTGCCTTATGCTCTGTTTTCTAGAGAACCCAGGATAGGACAGAAGTGTAGCAAAGCTCTGTTAGAGGGAGCTGTGGCGGATGGCCTGGTGGTAATATTTCATGTCTAATGTCTGCAACATAAATGGTAATACGAATGCCAACTTCAGACAAGGTGGACTCCATTGGAGTCATCTCCAATGTAATCCAAGTAAATTTGGATCTTCTCTCTTGGTCGTATAACCCAATCATATGTTTTTATGCCTAGAAATATATTTGCAGCCAAAAATCCTGTCTTACATGGAAAAATAAGAAAAACTACAAGCATTATTGAAATAAAAAACTTCCTATTTTGGAGGTGATAGGATATCTTTGTTTAATGATGGTGATAGTGGATGGCCTGTATATTTGTTCTTAAAAATGTGTTTATTTGGGGGGGGGGAATGTGTTTATTTGGTAAGGTAAAAATTGCCCTGATATTATAAAACAAAACAAAAAAACAAAAACACGTATATGAAATTCAAAACTCGTGGAACCAGTGGATTTTTCCCCTTAGAGAACAGGATCCTAGCTATCCGTTCTGTGGCTTTTCTTTGACCCAGTTATAAGATGCACTGAGGCTGCTCTTTTCCACAACTATGAAAAGAAGTAATTAATTGGGGGCTTAGGGATTATTGGCGAACTAGGGGAGGTGGATAGGTTCTTCTTGTTAAAGATGTTCATCTGGGATCCAATACAGAGAAACAACTCACTAGATGGAGACTCTCAGAAAAAATTATAGAAGACATATCTCTCATATAGCCACTCTCTTTCCCTGTTGCCCATGTGAGTCAGAGTGTAAAATATAAGATATTCAGGTTACCTGTGTGTGGTATTAATAGAACAGCGCATTCACTGAGTCCATATCTTCCAAGGCTCCTCAGCTAAATGAGACTATAATTATTTTCTTAAAATAATTACTGGGAAAGCAGAGGAGACAGACTTCTGGCTATAATAGTGAGGTGAAGAGGTAGGTTAATATTCCCCACCACCAAAAGCATAAAACTGGACAAAATTGTCAAAAAGCCAACCATTTCAGTGCTTGGCAAATTGACCAAGGAAAAGTAGATGACAAACTGAATGGTGTTTCTTCATGAAAAACTGCCAGAACTTCAGGTAAGAACAGTGGGAGTCTTCAGTCATCTTGCCTGGGAGCTGTACCCATCTATGACTACTTAGTTCCATTTCACTTGGTGCTAGATTATTACCAGGGTGGGGCTATCCATGAAAACCAGTAAGCTTAGTTGGCTTACATGATTTGGAGCAGACAAAAGAAATCCATACATGGCAGCATTGTCAATAAAAGTGAAAACTTGGTAGGCAACAAAAGGGAGAAATGCATGGCTCTGCTAGCCTAAGGCTGTGGTCTCAGTTGGAGAGAATGGTGGACCATCTCTAAGTTAAACGAAGAGATGCTAGAGGAAGTCAGAGAAGAGATGTATAAGCTCTTTCTATATCCCATCTTCACACATCTCTAGCTACTGACAAGTGCAGGGGAGACCTGAGAGGTCCTGGCAGAAGGCAGAAACTGGGGCAGACTTCATGGAAGCCTGAACCTTGATTGCACTTCCAAATCCATATATAGATCCACCAGGAAAGCGTAGGTACCTTAGGAATGGAACATTTAAGCACAATATCTGCCCTATCATTGGTTGATCAATAAGCAAAAGAGACACGACGCCAACTCAAGAGCAAACCCTAACAAGCCAGGTGAAAAAATAAAAAAATTAAAAAAAACAAAATTGAGCCATTGTATCAGTGGCTGCACACCTTTGGAGAAACAGATTCTGCAAATTAAACCCAGGTGAATTAAAATGAAGATCCCCATTGGGAAGAATCAGAATACAGCTTTGCCATATTATCTAAAACATGCGACTTTCAACAACAAAATAAAGAGACATTCAAAGAAATAGGAAAGTGTGAACGTTATTCAGGAAAAAAATAGTCAAATGTTGGTGTTAGCAAAAATGTCAAACAACTATTATAAATATATCCAAAGAATTAAAGGAAAATATAATGATAGTGTGAAAACAAATAAGGACACCGGTACTTAGTTCTTGTTTTCTAATACCATTCTCCAGTGAAATGAAGCTGAATCCTTGGAGAAATTGCTGAGGCTGCGAAATACACCAGATAAGCCTGGACTGGAATGACTTGTTGTGCCAGAAAGTAAGAAATGGCTCAAAAAGAAAAGAAGAAGAAGAAGAGAGAAAGAAAAAAGAAAGAGAAAACAATATAATCTGAGAGATTCTAAGTTCTCATACTCAGCCCACATTCTGCCTTCAAAAATTCTTTAAAAGTCCAGCTGGTTTTTTTCTTACCCTCATTTATGATTCTTTTCTCTTTCTCCCTTTGTTCTACCAGAGATAACAGCCTGGTTCCCATCTCTCCTAAGAGGGGTTTGTCCACTTTTCAGATTTTAGTTCATCAGGTTGCTTTGCAGTCTCAACTCTCGTGGGCTTAAAATTATAATGATTTTCAATTGTCTGGTTTTTTGATGGGAGCAATGTTTTCTTGTGACTTTCCACATCTTAGGGATGAACTTCTCTAACTGAAAGAGTTCTCAAACTCTTGTCAAAATGGTCTTGTAAAATTCTGTCGTGCAGTTTTTTCCTGTTGGAATGTTCTTCTCCCCACACGTTTTCTTGGAAACTTGTACTCCATCAAAAGGAGTACAAAGGGAGTACCCAGCAGCCACCTGCCACTTCTTCTGAAGTGTGTAACTCGGAGCTTTTCAACCTTACTATTGATTGAAATCATCAGGAGCCAGAACAATCTCTGTTGTAGAGTCTATCCAGATGTTTCCCAGCATCTCTGATCTCTACTCATAAGACGTTAGTTGTGTACCATATGCCCTCTCTGCCTATGACAGCTAAAACTTTCTCTGGACGTCCCCAGATATAGAGAACAACTGGTATGCCTTTATCCTTCCTCAGAGATCAGGATAAGAGCTGTTCCTCAAGTGCTTTTGCTCTTGTGTTATTCTGTATCTACCTATTATATTGGCATTTATTGTATTTTCCTTTATTTGCGTATTTTCTCTCCATCTTCTCAGTGCACATGTGTGCTTGTGTGCATGTGTGTGTACACACACACACACTCACACACTTGTGTCGGGTGAAAAGTTATTTAAAATCCTTGGTGTATCAAGGAAGGTGAATGTTAAGAGGTGAACAGAGATGATGGGTGTGAGGTTGTAAAAGATTTGGAGGAATTATGAAAGAGTTAAAGAGAAAAGGAAAAGCTACAGGGGGACGGAGGCATGTGTATGTGTGTTTGTGTGTGTGTGCTTGCATGCTTATATATGTGTGTTAGCATAGAAGTATGATGGGGAGGGGATATCCACCAACCTTGTAGAGGGGAATGGATTGGAGCCAGAGAATGGAGAGAGATGAATAGGAAGAAGATGGTGAGGAAAATAATGTTTGGCATTAAAGTGGTAATATGAAAAATTTAAAGAGGTCTAGTCAGGTTTCTTAGTGAGTTTTGCCCTGTAGCATAACATTGAATGTTCTCTTCATCTTACCTGAAAAATCTTTATCCCATGAAGTTGTAGTTACTTTTTAAGATGCATCAGAAGTTCCAAGTTCTCCTCTAAGGTAGATGAGAAGTTAACACTCCTGGGTTGGGGGGGTGGTTATGGTATACAGTTGCTCGTTCTTAATTACTTCTTTGCCCTGTTGTCCTGCTCTGTGTGCTGCTTGAAGGCTAGTAGAGAGCAGAGTTTATGGCCCATAGTTGACTCTGAATATCTATTGTACTGGTACATGGATGAGAATTACCTTCTCTCTCAGGAGTGAAAGAAATGACCAATGAATATTATTCTCCCATCTTAGGGGGAAAAGGAATAGCCTGGTACAGAACCTGGAGAACAGACATTCTGTGTATTTCTCATCCTTAGATGCCAGGTGAAGATTGGTCATCTTTGGATGTAAAGTAGGAGTGAGAGGAAGAGAAGGAGGAGGAGGAAGAATAGCATTTTCTAACATTTTTTGTTTAATAAGAGATTGAAAGATGCCCCCAAAATATCAATTATAATTTTGACGTCAGTCGTCATTGCTAAGACATAACATTCAAATTTCACAGATGTTTAAATGTGAAATAAAAGTTACTTTTCAATTTGGAAAAATGGTACATGTCACATACTTCTAAGTGTGATTTATTTATTTTGTTTTTTAAGATTTTATTTATTTATTTGACAGACAGAGATCACAAGTAGAAGGAGAGAGAGAGAGAGGAGGAAGCAGGCTTCCCGTTGAGCAGAGAGCCTGATGCGGGGCTCGATCCCAGGACCCCGAGATCATGACCTGAGCTGAGGCCTTAACCCACTGAGCCACCCAGGCACCCCTAAGTGTGATTTAAATAGTTAACTCATTTCATCTCTACCACTAGCCTCTGAGGAATCTTATTATTAGGTGGCAGAAGGGCCGCAATGTTTGAGTCCTTGGATTCATTCCAGGTTATGATGTTCGTGGAAAGCTAAGTCTCACAGACATGATGATGATGGATCCTTTGGTGGAAAACTATTTCTGAAAAGATAAACTTATACAGAAGCTGATCAATAGGATTTAAGAAAGAACATTGGTGGTGAGCCTAAAGACCGTGTTGTAGAAATCTAAATGGGAAAGAATGAGTAAGTAGATGTTTTATGCAGAATTATTCCATGATGTTAATATAACCCACAAATTGGGGCAGGAAACAGTTAAGACGTTTTCAAACACTGAAAGGGCCTTCTGTGCCAGGTCAGCAGTTTGAATGTGTGCCATAATGTCTGAATACTAAGCAAGACCGCTTTCCTTTTGCTCTACAGCTGTGGACAGAGAAGGACATTTCTTTGGGGAGGGGATTGGGGGGAAGCCTAGAGAAAGAGTTTGTTGTTCCTGAGAGGACAGACATCTCAGCATGCTAGAAGTTTTTCCTTCCCTCCCCACCACCACCCCTACCCCACAAAGGCTTGGGAACATCATGCTGAGAGGGGAGTTACAAAACACAAAGAAGATTATGGAGATGTAAGAGGGAAGCAGACTGGGGAGTATGTGGCCATCTGAGGGAGGAAACTGATTGGTGGCTAGAACTGTGGATCAGGGAGCAAATCAGCCCGCTGGAAACCTAGCTCCAGCTGTTCACCAACTGTATGGCTTGGGCTAGCTACTCAACCTCTTCAGGCCTCCATCTCCTCACCTGTGCAACGCGGATGATACCTCATTAGGATGGTGTAAGGATTATTAACCTTGTGACGGCACAAAGTTAAGTGCAAGATAAGCACTAGCTGTGGTTATTTTCAGACTAAAAATATTAACATTGCCTTTTGATAGATAGAGACATATTCGTATATACAGACAACATCTGTATAATTGTGTATGCATGGCTGAGCAGTGCCCCATACAATCAAAGAAAGAAGTAAGGTAGCTAGGTATAAGAGAAGATGTGAGACATGACTAAGTTTGCTGACATACGACCAAGAAACCAAGGCACTAGTCCAAAGTCTCCTAGAACAAAGTTTTCACCCTCTGTGGCAGGACGCAGTGTCCCGCCATGGATAGAAAGGAGCAGAACTACAACTGGCTTCCCCGCAGTTGCTTGTAAACTGCAGCAAGTGCCTGTTACAGATAGTACTGCATTGCAAGTGCAGCATTGATCCTTGAATGGAGTTCTTCTCAACACGACTGTTTTGGAGCAGTGGTTTTCAACTTCGGCTGAACGATAGAATCATTTGGGGAGCTTTTAAAAATGTACATATTTTTCAACCCTTTTCTAGGGCGATTGGATCAGGATCTTGGGGGGCGAGGTAGGTAGGGTTCGGGCATCCATATCCTAATGGGCAGCCAGGACTGACCTTGGAGCAGTGGTTGTCAAACATCATAATCACTTGAAGAGGCTATTAAAGTACTAGTTGAGTGCACCGTAATGACTTGAAAAGGCGATTGAGGTCCAGGTTCCTGGACTCCACTGCTGGATTTTCTGATTCAGTAGCTCTGAGGAGGGGCCTGTGTGTCAAAAAATGCCCTTCAGCCAAAGACCACCAAGAATATACCTGTAGTTAAACAGGCTGGATTTGTTATTCATTGCAGTGACCGAAAACACAGACCTTGGGGAACCCTGGATATCTCAGTATGAGGATGTGAGGAAGACTCTACTATAGGATTTGAGCCTTGGTTTAGTGCTTTGAGGGAAAGTTTAAGCAAATAGGAACTTGCTTCACACTGAACATTGTCGAGAAATGAAGACAGTTCTATGACTGGACATTAGAATAAATTTTGTCTCTAGGAAGGGGAGACTAGCGAGAGGATAAGCTATAACTGGTAGAGAAGTAGCAGCCACTCGTCTTGGCTAAGAGTAGAACTGTTTATCGGGCTCTCTGCTTGCAGGGAGCCTGCTTCCTCTTCTCTCTCCCTCTGCCTGCCTCTCTGCCTACTTGTGATAAATAAATAAATAAATAAATAAAACAAATAAATAAAATCTTTAAAAAAAAGGAGAAATGTTTAGTAATTTGTGGACTGCACAATGACCTTGTTGTTGTCTGTGTTTAGATAAAATTATGATGTAGCCTTGTTTTAATCATGGTCTCAGAGTAACCTTGCATGAGGTTGTTACTCTGTGAGATTGCTGTGATCAGTGGGAGAATGAGATGGTCTATCAGGAGTGCCAGGCCAGCTTTCAAATGTTAGGCCCCTCCCATGTTTCCCTTTCATGCAATTTCCAGGTGATGCTGATACCACTAGTCCAGAAGCCACCAGGCTTTTGAGAACCATGGTGTAAGAGGATGAAGAGACCTGACAGCTATGTTTCGAACAGGTGCAAAAGAAAAAAAAAAAAAAAAAAGGCATGAATACAGCCTTGAAAGGAAGAGCTTCCAGGGAAGTATGAGTAGTAAGTAAGAGTAACATAACTGGGCAGATGATGTGACTTGGAGAAACTGAGTCCAGCACAGATAATGCGATACACCAGCTTAAAGATGGATAAAGCTAGCATCATCTGGTTGTGCTCTTCTTCTTTAGCTCCTAGCTGCCTTCTTTGACCAACTTCCAGCTCAGGGCTTTTGTGCATAGGTTTTCCTTTGCCTGATAATTGGCCCACTTTCTACCTCATTCCTACTTTCTTCTGCATCTTTTTAAAATATCCTGTCTTCAGAAAGGCCTTCCCAGACCCCTACACTAAGTTAGCTTTCCTCTTTATCACTCTCATCTCACCCTCTTGTTTTCTTCAATGACTCCATTGTGATTTATAATCAGATATTTACTCTTAATGGTAGTTGATTTTGTTTTTACAAAGCTGTGAGCTCCTTGTAAGTAGAGAGCATGCCTCGTTTGCTGACCATTACCTCTTTCACATCCAGAAGAATTATGGAAGGGAAAGACCCCCTTCCTTCCCCAGCATGCATGAATCACAGATGAGACCTTATTTCCTTCTATCTAGCTAGTTCATACAGTATGTTTAAAAAATTATTTGTTGCTTTGGCTTGTCAATGATACTCTTCTCTGCTTTTCATTTCTTGTACACCTCCCATCAAGCACTTTCTATTTTTCTTTGATTACTTTAATGAAAAATATAAAGCATTTGATGGGATCTACCTGAGTAAGGAAACTTGAGTTTCATGTCAACAAATTGCAATTTATCATCAAGGCTTCCCTGTCTTGATTCAATCTGATCATTGCTCTTCTGGCTGCCATTTTATGAAGGCTAGTAGGAACTAACCTTAAAATGAAATTTTTCCTTTGGACATTTTATTTGTTTGAGATGTTTCTTGGGTTTGTTGTTTCAATTAAGGGTTCTGACACACTTCCCTTACCCCTCTTCCGGGGCTGGGCTTGAACTGTAGCCTTTTGGCTATGGCTGTGGGACAGGACACGGATTTTGCCAAGAATGAGATCCAGCAGAGCCTCAAAAATGTTAAATTTCAAGCCAAACTGGGTCCTATTCAGATCTGGTTTAGCTGGCTCCTGGATTCTGAATGCAAACCTTGCAAAATGCTCATAAAATGGTAACAGAAGACTCTGGACATCCATCAAATGACACTCACCGAACATGACTTTAACAAGTTAAATGTAAGTGCAACAGGAACATATGGACTCCATGGTCCTAAAAATACATAGGAATTTAAAATAAAGGCAAATAAAGAAGTTCCTTGTTGACATGTGTCTTTGGGTTTGCTGAACATTGGAAAGTTCTCCAAGACATTTATCAAGTCTAATATGCAGCTGGCTTCACCCACTCCCCTCATGTGTGGTCAATGACTTTGGTATGCCTACTCTTCCCTTGCACTTGCAAAGCCTTTTGCTCTTCTGAGATGGAGCCACGCTCACTGTCATTAGTATGTACAAATGTAAACAAAGCCCCATGCTCCCTGGGCCTCAGGGAACATGTGTTCCCCTAGAAGACTGAGAAGAGGCACTTTATTTTCTCTCCACCCCAACCCAACCCACCTTCTCTTGTCTCACCTTCTCTTCCAGAGCCTTGCCTCTTCCCTGTTGAGGACCAGGGGAGTGGTCAGGTTGCATCGTGGGTGGAATAGGGCTCCAATACAAGTCTCAAAAACTTTCACTGGTTGGTGATATTAATTCCTACAGGGTACGGTACAATGCAGACCCCTGAGCATTCACTAAGTTCAGACCCTCACAGCCAAGTATGCCTGCTACTTCCATGAAAGCATCTTCTTGTCAGCTTCTGCCTCCTCGTATCCACACTTGGAAATGGGAGGCCTGCCTTCTATCATTACCTGTTAGCTCTGAGGCTTCTTCAGTGGGAGAAGCAGGTAGACTATCATTTCGCCTCTAACTGTTCTTCTTTTAGACTTTCTGTCTGAGTGTGGACTTTATTTTCCTGTGGTGTACACATAATGGACTTTACCACAACAATAAAGAATGATTCTGCTCCTTTGGTCTCAGACAGCCATACCATCAGAGAGCCTTGGAGCCATATTCTGTAGGCTGTGATGATGCCCAGCCCACAAAAAGCTTTAGGAGCACCTCGGCCACCTCTTTTGAAAGGATACGGTGGACATGAGGGGATCTCCAGAGGCTTCCAAGTACCTGTTTCCTCATGAGTCTTTAGTTCCTCACAATGCCAGCAAGCAACTCTCTGCCAGGCTGGAGAGGAACCCGCAGTTGTGTGTGCTGTGTGATCCCTGGAGAAGTGTCTGGGCAGAGGGTCGCCTGCTTTGCTGTCTTTTCTGGTGAACAAGTTGAAACTTGCCTGAATAAAGTGACTACATAGGGGCAGTCAGTGCATGCTGGGATGTCAGTGCATGCAGGATGGGTCATTCATCTGATGTGAGAGAAGTGGCTTGCATTCCTAGCTTTTGGTTTGTTTCTTCCTGCTCGGATCTTTTCTCCTTTTGTTCAACTATTTCTTGTTGTGACTTAGTTTGAGGTTTTTTGTTTGTTTGTTTTTATTTTTATTTTTATTTTTTTAAAGATTTGGGGTTTTGTGAGTCAGGAGAATGAAGGCATGGGGAAAGGGTGTCAGGGTGTAGGTTAAGAATTAAAGAAGAGGCCAATTATCACTCACAGGAAAGTCAAGAAGGAATTTTGGGTCACAGAGTCCTGACCAGCTAGTGGAATGGGATTCATGCTCTGTTTTTGTCAGAAATTGCTATAAAATCCATCAAGGATATATTAAAAAAGCAGGATATGTTTTCCTCACTGTGTTTCCTGGAGCATCCTTGTCTCAGTTTCAGTATTTGTTCAGCAAATAAAAGAAGTTTTGAATGCCGGGAGTTAAAGGGAAGCCCATTTCTGGACGCTCTAATATATGGGAGGAAAGAGTTAGAACATTTTTTCCTTCACATTATGTGATCCTAGTCAGAATCCTCGTCAGCAAGGCAGGGTGAAATCTGGCGTGAAGGCCTGCTAGACCCATATCCATGTCCAGAGGCTCTCTGCGTTATCTCCACGTGCTGTCAGGCTGTCCAAGATCTCTAAAGATCTTGAGAGGGACAGTTGCTTCCTCTCTGCTTCCTTGCTGTTTTCCATCATTTGCTGGCGAGCGCCGCTGCAGCCACTCCCTTCCCCCTCACCCTCGTTCTCCGGTTGTATATTATGCTCATGGCCAACACCAAATTCAATTACTGTGGAAAAATGAAGAAAGAAAAAAAGAAAGGAAGAAGAAATTCAATTTAACCAGGCAAATTGTTGGATTTAAGAATACAAAAACAGGCCACCTTATGCATAGCCCTGTTTACCCTCTGAGAAAGTCCTAACATGTTCTTTTCATTCCTGTCCAAAGAAGGACTAGACAAGATCCACCAGGGAATATTTTGAGGAGAGTTCTTCCTAGGTTGGCAAAGATGAGGGGATGACCTCATAAATTTCTTACATGGCTCGTTTTTATAATTCCTCATGAGAGCATTGACATGATAGGCTTTCACCCCAGAGTAAGCTGGTGCTGTTTGTGGGGGAACCGTTTATATAGCCACGGAGCCTTGTGAAATACTTGATTCAGCCAAGATGCACCCAGGGTGAGTGAAAAAAGCACACTCAATTTTCTCAGTAAACACAGCTGCCTTCACAATGCTTTCCTTTGCCTTCACTCTGGTGACATTTGGAGAAATCACTGAAAGTAAGGGGTGGAATGATAGTCTTCATTCTTTTGTTTCCCATTGCCACCTCCCCTGCCTCCCCAGGTAAGAACAAGGGTCACGAGCCAAAATCGATGACAACATAGTCTCTAGCACCCTGCTGTAACTTCAGTTACGTTGCTTAGTGTTACTGGCTCATGACATCAACTTGTCTGTGGCAAGAACGTAAACTCTCCAAATAACTGAAATACCACTATTTTTCCTTGATGCACTCACCAACAAATCTTATCAAGCCCTTTGGGGGGGTGGGGCGGGGCGGAAAGCCTTTTTTTTTTTTTTTAACAAAGCTTATCCATCAATGACCATCATTTCTTCTTGTTTTGTCTACTTCCTGTCTCTAGCAAGTCCTCTTATCTATCTGATTTCTCTGTAGTAAATGCCCAGGTTCAGCCTGACCGACCAAATCATTCTGATCCCGGTTTCTGGAAACCCCTCCTGCTTCTCCAACACCGTCTACATTCTGCAGTGGTTCATGACCTCACCCCAGCCTCACCCCTTACTCCACACTATTCTCAGACACTTTTGATTGGTCAGTAGTGGGCACATTCAACCTGCGCCATTCAAAAGCTCTCTTCAGAGAATTCAGATTCCAGCCTCTGTCATGCCTGTCTCCTAGACAAAGGAGATAGAACATTGCAGACCATTGGCTGTTAAGTTGTTTGGTGAGGAATAGAATTCTCTACCACATCAGAAAGAGAGAAGACTGGTCTGTGGGTATAAAATCAAGCAGATAAACAGGGAGAATCATAAATGACATGAAGGTTGGAGAGAAGGTACCTATAGGATTCCAAGGCCCAAGCCTCTGGTTTTAGTCCCCTTTGAAGCCCGGATGTTTGCCTGGCCCGGGGTCCTAGGAGTTAATCCTATATTAGAATCATACCTTTTCCTTTTAGGATTAAATTTGTTAGGGTTAGTTTCTGCTATCTATAAGCCAGAGTTCTAACTAATCCATCTTACAGCCTAAGTCAAGCTGCTTGAACAGACCTGGCAGTGCTCTGCCTTCCATAACCACCTGTTCTTCTCTGACTTGATAGCGTTGATTATTCTTTATGATGCAGATGTCATCTGATGAACTTGGTGTCCTCCCTGAGTGTGGTCAAGGTGTCTCATCCCAGAGGCCCGGCAAAATAGGATTTTGCTTTAAGAGCACAATAAAATGTTGATTGGGTTGAACTATTCCTTGGTTGCTTAATTTTCAATGCTACTGATGCATTCTCCTTTTGCTGTTTCTCTTCTTTGTCTTCTTTCTATTCAAGGCCCCTCATTTTCCCAAGACTAAGAAGGATCTACATAAAATTTTTACTATCTTCTGTCCTTTAAAAAAAAATTATTTCCGGAGTGCCTGGGTGGGCTCAGGGGGTTGAGCCCCTGCCTTCGGCTCGGGTCCTGATCTCGGGGTCCTGGGATCGAGTCCCGCATCAGGCTCTCTGCTCAGCGGGGAGCCTGCTTCCTCCTCTCGCTCTGCCTGCCTCTCTGCCTACTTGGGTTCTCTCTCTGTCAAATAAATAAATAAAATCTTAAAAAAAAATTATTTCCACTTAATTCAGTACCTTTCCTAGATTGACTTTTTAAATCATCATTCATTTCTGGTTTTCTGAGCAACCCTCCCTTAACCCTCTCACTATATTGAAATGCTCCTGTCCTTGGAGTTCCCTTAGTCTCTACAGCCCAGGAAGAAAGAACGCATAAACTTGTAGACAGCCGAAACACACATGGGTGTGCAGGATACAAATAAGTGTCCCTGCACACAAAGCAAATTAATTTTTAGCACCAAGACTCAGAGTTCACTGAAAGTAGCTTTCACTGTGTGTGAGTCACAGGTAATCAGTCTTTGTGACATAACCTGTGAGTTAGTAAATTCTCACTGGTCTTGATGAAAAGCCTTCTTTGTCCTTGTGGTTATTAGCGGGTCTGTAAAATTGCATGACAAGGTGAAATGAAGCCCTGAAACTTTACTTCTCCACAGTAGTAAGGGGAAAAAAAAAAAAACCTCCCAAATGACATCTCATGGCAGGATCCATAGCTTTAAGAGCCATGTACTTCAGGTTAGCAAGAAATCAGCTTTGTAAGGGGCTGCCTTTTTCATCAGACAACTTAGCAGTTGGTATAAAAATTGAAAGAGTGATTTTAAAAAGACCCCAAAATGCAGAATGTACTTCTGTTTCTGAAGTCACATGTGAAGCTGTGAGAATATGATTTGTAAACACAGGTTCTAATCTCAGTGGCTGCAAAGTGGCAGTGGGTGAGAGCTGCATTTTTAGCGGGGAGCTCACCTTTTACAGCTTCTATCAGCACAAATTATGGTGCACCAGGTACTTACTTCTCTATAATGGGAGGGGCCAGGTAGATAATTAATGAGAATTAATCTGTAAAAAAGAATATAATCTCCAGTTCGAGTCCTGGTTTATGACTTGGTTTATTATGCAAGTATGAAACTTCAAAGAGCGCTAACTCCATGTGGCACTTTAATTACGTTTTATTATATTTAAGAGCTTTATGGAAATTTTGCTCACTGCCAAGAAATGGTTCTTGGGAACAGTTGGCCTCCTCAACAAGCTGCTGGGGCCTCTGTTCCCAGAGCAACTACAGAGAAGATCCGCTTGTCCCTTCTCCATATCTGAGAAAGAAGTTGTGAACAGCTGCTAGGTGAGACATTAGCTCAGGGAGTGGCCAAGGAAGTTCTCTTATAGAGGGTAAAAGCACAGAACCCGACTATCCCCGCCCCCCTTTTAAAAGCTCCGAATTCAAACATTCCCAAAGGTAAATTGAAAACTTTCTGTTTAGTGACAGGCTTTTAGAGGATCAAACCATGAAGTGTGGATTCTGTGTTGACCTTAGACATGGCCACTTCAACCACTTTGGGGAAAAAAACAAAACAAAATAAAAAAAAGACAAGTAGAGCACAGACATCTCCTTTCATTGTACACGAACTCAAAACTTTCTTAATCATGTTGGCTTTGGCAGTAAGGGAAGAGACCCTTTCTTTAATAGCTGTATTGTTTTCCTATCTTCTTATCTTCATTAGAGCGTGAAACTAAGGAAAAAGAACTCTTAGGTTACCATGACCTTGGGTCTGAATCCAGGGCTAAGGGCCAGGGTTCCTCCCATCTGATTCCAGCTCTCATACAGACTCGTGCTATGGCCTTGGGCTAAGCCGTGTAGTCTCCGTGCTGGGTCTGCCTGCTGCTCAAATGACAAGTATGAGGCCATCCGTGCTGACCTCATTGGGACATTGTGCAGACTAGTTGAACACTTTTTTTTGTCTCGGTGAATAAACGTTTTTGGTTCTTGATGGCAGGCTGGCAGAATGCTTGGAAAGGGGAAAAATGAGAAAATAGGTTGGTTTATTAAGAAACAGCACAGTATGTCCAAGGGTGATTCTTAAATAAAGTAACGATAAGTAAAGTAAAATAGAAATAAAGTAAAATAAAGTAACAATATTTAAAAGCGAGTTTGTTGTGAGAAGAAATTGCCCTCAGGCTTGAAGAATTTGGCTTTTTCTTTTACCCTGACCAACAGATTAGCATCATCTTTTCAGAAATGGTGAAAATCTAGGGGTCATTGAACTAAATGTATTTCCCTTGGAATCATGGAAATGTTGTGGGAAAAGTAAAATGAGATTGGAGTAAGACTGAGAATTGGAGGGAGTAGAAGTACTTCCCAAGGGTTACTAAAAATTTTTATTTACAGTGTTGAAAGTAGAGAGGAGAGAATCAAATTCCAATATAGTGCTGGGAAAGGATGGCCAGCATCATTCATTTAGTCATTCAGTAAACATGCCTTGAGCACATTTACCCGGGGCATAGTTCTTGCCCTCAAAGATCTTAGAATTAATGAGAAGAGATAGGTACATCGAAGTTGTGGGAGTTCCCGTGATGAGTGCCATACAGGAGACACATAATGGTAGTGTGCTGGCAGGGTGAGTAAGGGGACTTATTGAAAAACTCTGTGAGGTCAGAATCAGTTCTACCTAGTGAGATGATGAATGTACAATGCAGCATTCCCCAGGAAAAGAGATGAGGAGCGGGTTTCTGGGAATTAGAGGAGCTCACAGAGGAAAAGCTCGAAGGTATAGGCGCATGCAGAAGTGGGATGAGTTGAGTTCAGAAAGGAGTGCGGAGGAGAGGCAGCTTGGCAAGAGATAAAGAGGGCTGCCGCAGACGAAGTCAGAGAAGTCAGCACAGGCCATCAGGAGGGAGAGTAACTGCGGTGGGCCTATCATTTTATTCAGACCCCATCACTTACTCCCCTTGGGGAACAGTGCAAGTCCCTCAGTTCACTCCTAAGTCAAGTGGGGACAATGATAGTGCCTATGCCACAGGGTTGTCATGGACACTAATACAGTCATAAGATGATAACACATGTGGAGATTGGAACAGTGACTGGTGGGCACCTGGGTGGCTCAGTGGGTTAGGTGACCCCCCCCCATTTGATTTGGGCCAGGGTTGTGATCTCAGGGTGGTGGGATCGAGCCCCTTGTCAGCTTGCGATTCTCTTTCTCCTTCTCCCTCTACCCCTTCCCCCATGCATGCACACTCTCTCTCAAAATGAATAAAATCTTTAAAAAAATGGCTGAAACAAAATAACTTCTCAGTTAATGTGAACTTCCTGATATGCATGCATTAGTTGAAGAAACTTGGTCTTTATTCCAGAGTCTGAGGGAAGCCATGAACTTACCCCAAGAAGGGCCCTGCCATGGTATGATTTGCATGGAGAATTGAGAGGAACTAAATTGAGATGGGCTGTGCGAGGGGAAGGAGGGTGGGAGTATAACCACAGAGAAGAGCTTACAGAATGGCCCATCAGCAGAATGAAGGATTTCTGCTAGCTCCCAGGCCTGTGACTTGGGTGACTGGGACAGAGGGTGGTAGTTTTAAATTGAGGAAGAAGATCTAGAAGAAGCAGGAAGTGGGGGAGAGTGGAAAGTTCAGTTTATTGATGTGTGAATTTTGAGGTACCTGGGAAATTTCAGATGGGCCATTCTGAAGACAAGTAACATTGGATCTGGATTGCTGAAAAGAAATCTGGACTAGAGACACAATTTGAGGAGTCTTTAGATTGAGTAAGATTATTCACAGGAAAGCCTAGAAAATCTGGGAGAGACTAGAAAAAGAAGCATGAGGAAACTGAGAGAAAATGAGGCTGCAGGTCTCAAGGGAGAAGAGTTTGATTAAATTTGGCGTTAACCCTCCTATCTGATTTTGCTCTCCCGTAGCTGGAAGACCTCTATGTCCTGCTCGGGCATCTGAGCTTATTATCTTTCTTTGGGACACGATGCTCTCTTTTGACTCCTTTATTCTTGCAAGCTACACAGTTAGGTTTTTTTTTTGCTTTGTACATGATTGCTAATTTTTTTAAAATTTCTTTTCAGTGTAACAGTATTCATTGTTTTTGCACCACACCCAGTGCTCCATGCAATATGTGCCCTCCCCAATACCCACCACCTGGCTCCCGCAACCTCCTACCCCCCACCCCTTCAAAACCCCTCAGGTTGTTTTTCAGAGTCCATAGTCTCTCATGGTTCATCTCCCCTTCCAATTTCCCTCAATTCCCTTCTCCTCTCTATCTCCCCATGTCCTCTGTGTTATTTCTTATGCTCCGCAAATAAGTGAAACCACATGATAATTGACTCTCTCTGCTTGACTTATTTCACTCAGCATAATCTCTTCCAGTCCCATCCATGTTGCTACAAAAGTTGGGTATTCATCCTTTCTGATGGAGGCATAATACTCCATAGTGTATATGGACCACATCTTCCTTATCCATTCGTCTATTAAAGGGCATCTTGGTTCTTTCCACAGTTTGTTGACCGTGGCCATTGCTGATATAAACATTGGGGTAGAGATGGCCCTTCTTTTCACTACATCGGTATCTTTGGGGTAAATACCCAATAGTACAATTGCAGGGTCAAAGGGAAGCTCTATTTTTAATTTCTTAAGGAATCTCCACACTGTTCTCCAAATTGGCTACACCAAATTGCATTCCCACCAACAGTACAAGAGGGTTCCCCTTTCTCCACATCCTCTCCAACACACGTTGTTTCCTGTCTTGTTAACTTTGGCCATTCTAACTGGTGTAAGGTGGTATCTCAATGTGGTTTTAATTTGAATCTCCCTGATGGCTAGTGATGATGAACATTTTTTCATGTGTCTGATAGCCATTTGTATGTCTTCATTGGAGAAGTGTCTGTTCATATCTTCTGCCCATTTTTTGATATGATTATCTGTTTTGTGTGTGTTGAATTTGAGAAGTTCTTTATAGATCCTGGATATCAACCTTTTATCTGTACTTTCATTTGCAAATATCTTCTCCCGTTCTGTGGGTTGCCTCTTTGTTTTGTTGACTGTTTCCTTTGCTGTGCAGAAGCTTTTGATCTTGATGAAGTCCCAAAAGTGCATTTTCACTTTTGTTTCCTTTGCCTTTGGAGACATATCTTGAAAGAAGTTGCTGTGGCTGATATCGAAGAGTTACTGCCTATGTTCTCCTCTAGGATTCTGATGGATTCCTGTCTCACATTGAGGTCTTTTATCCATTTCGAGTTTATCGTTGTGTATGGTATAAGAGAATGGTCGAGTTTCATTCTTCTACATATACCTATCCAATTTTCCCAGCACCATTTATTGAAGAGACTCTCTTTTTTCCACTGTATCTTTGTTCCTGCTTTGTCAAAGATTATTTGACCATAGAGTTGAGGGTCCATATCTCTCTACTCTGTTCCACTGGTCTATGTGTCTTTTTTTATGCCAGTATCATGCTGTCTTGGTGATCACAGCTTTGTAGTAAAGCTTGAAATCAGGTAACATGATGCCGCCAGTTTTATTTTTGTTTTTCAATATTTCCTTAGCAATTCGGGGTCCCTTCTGATTCCATACAAATTTTAGGATTATTTGCTCCAGCTCTTTGAAAAATACTGGTGGAATTTTGATCGGAATGGCATTAAAAGTATAGATTGCTCTAGGTAGTATAGACATTTTAACAACGTTTACTCTTCTGATCCAAGAGCATGGAATGGTCTTCCATCTTTTTGTGTCTTCTTCAATTTCTTTCATGAGTGCTGTAGTTCCTCGAGTACAGATCCTTTACCTCTTTGGTTAGGTTTATTCCTAGGTATCTTATGGTTCTTGGCGCTATACTAAATGGAATCGATTCTCTAATTTCCCTTTCTGTATTTTCATTGTTAGTGTATAAGAAAGATTTCTGTACATTGACTTTGTATCCTGCCACGTTACTGAATTGCTGTATGAGTTCTAGTAGTTTGGGGGTGGAGTCTTTTGGGTTTTCCATATAAAGTATCATGTCATCTGCGAAGAGTGAGAGTTTGACTTCTTCCTTGCCAATTTGGA
>PISX010014184.1:0-53924 GCA_004024625.1 Mellivora capensis | reverse complement strand
AAGATGGGATTGGGAGGGAGACAAACCATAAGTGACTCTTAATCTCACAAAACAAACTGAGGGTTGCTGGGGGGAGGGGGTCGGGAAAGGTGGGTGGGGTAATGGACATTGGGGAGGGTATGTGCTATGGTTAGTGCTGTGAAGTGTGTAAACCTGGCGATTCACAGACATGTACCCCTGGGGATAAAAATATATTTATTAAAAATAAAAATTAATAAAAAAAAGAAATATACCAAAGACAAACACTAGCTAGGAAAGAATTTAAAACATACATACCAAAAGGTTAATATCCTGAATATCTAAGGAGCCCTTATCACAACAATGAACTATATTAGGTCTCATTTGTTGCATGATATGGAAGAATAATTAAAAGTAAACTAAGCCAATTTCTGCTTCTACCCATGAAAGATTATGTGGTGTAGACTTTTTCTCCTAATAGAAACAACTAGAAAACTGGACAAAGTATATGAAACAACTCTTTCCAGACATTGAGACAACAAGCAGTGCAGGACGTTGATCCCCAAGAGAAGGGAGACATGATGGAGAACCCTACAGTCACTCAGATTTTTTTTTTTGCCTCAAAACAAAGTCAATACTATGACTGTAAGGAAGGGCAACTTGATTGGATGCTGCTTTGAAAAAAAAAATCTCTAAAAGATATTTTTAGGGACAGGGCACCTGGGTGGCTCAGTGGGTTAAGCCTCTGCCTTTGGCTCGGGTCAAGATCTCAGGGTCCTGGGATCGAGTCCCGCATCAGGCTCTCTGCTCGGTGGGGAGCCTGCTTCCTCCTCTCTCTCTGCCTGCCTCTCTGCCTACTTGTGATCTGTCTGTCAAATAAATAAATAAAATCTTTTAAAAAAAGATATTTTTAGGGACAATTAGATAAATCTTATTATGGACTGAAAATTAGATGGCATTAGTGAATTATTGTTAATTTTCTTAGTTTTGATATGAATCTTTGATTATGTTGAAAATGTCCTTAATTTTAAGAGAGGCATGTTGAAGTATTTAGGGTTAAGTAATATGAATAGTTTATAATTTTTTAAAGATTATTTATTTATTTATTTATTTGACAGACAAAGATTACAAGTAGGCAAGAGAGGCAGGCAGGGAGAGAGGAGGAAGCAGGCTCTCCGTGGAGCAGAGAGCCCGATGTGGGGCTCGATCCCAGGACCCTGGGATCATGACCCGAGCCGAAAGCAGAGGCTTTAACCCACTGAGCCACCCAGGCGCCCCTAGTTTATAATTTTTTTAAGTAATCTCTATATCCAACATGGGGCTTGAACTCAAAGACTCTGAGATCAAGAGTCAGATGTTCTTCTGACTGAGCCAACCAGGTGCCCCATTTTATTTTTAAAAATATAGGGGTACCTGGGTGGCTCAGTGGGTTAAGTCTCTGCCTTCGGCTCGGGTCATAGTCTCAGGGTCCTGGGATCGAGCCCCACATTGGGCTCTCTGCTCAGCGGGGAGCCTGCTTCCCCCCTCTCTCTCTGCCTGCCTCTCTGCCTACCTGTGATCTCTCTGTCAAATAAATAAATAAAATCTTTAAAAAAATATATAGCCACTGGGGGCACCTGGATGGCTCAGTGGGTTAAAGCCTCTGCCTTCAACTCAGGTCATGATCCCGGGGTCCTGGGATCGAGCCCCACATCAGGCTCTCTCTGTGCGGCAGGGAGCCTGCTTCCCCCTTTGTCTCTGCCTGCCTCTCTGCCTACTTGTGATCTCTCTCTCTCTCTGTCAAATAAATAAATAAAATCTTTAAAAAATATATAGCCACTGTACCTATGTAGGCAAGTGAAATATAGCAGAATGTTACTAATTACTAAATCTAGATGATGGGTATGAAGGCGACCATCATACTATTTCAATTTTTCTGTATGTTATAAATTTTTCTTAGTAAACTATGTGTGTGGGGAGGACTGTTGTTTTATTCCCCCTTCCTTTTTCCTGATGGCTGGAATGAAGACTCAATGGCTGGAGCTCAAGCAGCCTTTTTCTTTTCAACTCACAACTGCCTTTTAAAAAATAACAGCTTTACAGGGACATAATTCAGATAGTATGGATTCACCTACTTAAAGTGTACCATTCAGTGGCTTCTAGTATATTCAGAATTGTGCAGCCATCACCAAATCATTTTTAGGACATTTTCTTCACCTCCCCCCAAAGAAATCCCCATGGCCATTAGCAGTCACTTCCAGTTTCCCTTCAATCCCCACCCCAGTCCTGGGCAACTGCTGTTCTACTTTCTGTTTGTATGGATTTGCCTATTCTGAACATTTCTTGTAAGTGGAATCATATCATGTACAATCTTTTGTGTCTCGTTTCTTTCGGTCAGTATGTTTTCAGTGTTTATCCATGATGTGGCCTGTATCAGCACTTCATTCGTTTTTATGACCGAGTAATATTTGCTTGTAACACTATTTATCCATTCATCAGATGGTGAACATTGGATTGTTTTAACTCTTTGGTTATTATGACTAATACTGCTATGAATATTTGTGTACAAGTTTTTATGTGGACATGTGTTTTTATTTCTCTTGGAGAGGAATTGCTGGACCATATTGTGACTATGTTAACATTTTGAGGCACCACAAAACTTTTTTTATAGCAGCTGCACTATTTGACATTCCCACCAACAATGTAGGAGAGTTCCAATTTCTCCACGTAACAGCGCTAGTTCTTATCTTTTTGGTTTTTTTTAGTTAGAAAATTTTTTTTTAGTAATCTCTAAACCCAACGTGGGACTCGAACTTATGACCCTGAGATCAAGAATCACATGTTCTTGGTGCACCTGGGTCGGGCATCTGACTCTCAGTTTCAGCTCAGGTGGAGGTCTTGTAGTGAGATGGAGGCCCCTATTGGGCTCCATGCTCAGTGTGGAATCTGCTTCAGATTCTCTGCCCCTCTCCCTCTGCTTCAACCCCCACTATGCTCTCTCTCTCTTAAAAAAAAAAAAAGAATGACATGCTCTTCTGACTGAGCCAACCAGGCCTCTCAGTATGTCTTTTGATTATGGCCATCCTAATGGGTGTAAAGTGGAATCTCAATGTGGTTTTGATTTGCATTTCCCTGACCACGAATGATGCTGAGGCTCTTGCCCTGAGTGTATTAGCTATTTGTATATCTTCTTTGAAGAAATGTCTATTCAAATAATTTGCCCATTTTTAGTTATTTGTCCTTTTATTATTGAATTATAAGAGTTCTTTATATATTCTGGATACTAGTCCCTAATTAGAGATATGACTTGCAAATTCTCTCATTCTGGGGTCATCTTTTCACTGTCTTTATGGTGTCCTTTGAAGCACAAAATTTTTAATTTTGATGAAGACCAATTTATCTGTTCTTTCGTTGTTGTTGCTTATGGCCTCGGTCTGATATCTAAGAATAATAAGAAATCATTATTGGCTAGTCCAAGTTCACATTAACAGTCATTTTGAACCATGAGGTGGGAAGCTAAAGATGGTTAAGTAGCAGGAGAGTAGAGTCCTGGGTTTCTAATGACTATGAAGCTGCATGCTAGTCTTGGACTGCCAGATTCTGGATTTATTTTTACATGAGAGTGAAATAAAGTATCTTATTTTTGAAAATCAAGAACTTCTATTTCCTAAAACACACCACATTTTACACCATGATGAAAAACAACAGTACAAGAGGATAGTCACAAACACATTGGTTTAGTATCCCTAATGTATTACAAACTTCTACAGATCAATAACAAAAAGACAAACAACCAGTGGAAAAGTAGGCAATGGAAATGAGCAAGGATTTCCCAGAAGAGAAAATATGTATGGCCAATTGACATATGAAAAAGTGCTTTAGGGGCAGCTGGGTGGCTCAGTCGGTTAAGCATCAGGCTCTTGATTTCCGCTCAGGTCATGATCTCAGGGTTATGTGATCGAGCCCTGGTTGGGCTCTGTGCTGTGCATGGAGCCTGCTTAAGATTCTCTCTTTCCCTCTGCCCCTCCCCCTGCCCTCTCTCTTTCCCCCTCTAAAAAAGAATTTTTAAAAAATGCTTTAACCTGATTAGTAATCATAGAAAAGTAAATTTTACACCCATGAAAATTAAAAAAAAAATTAGAAGTCTGAAACGTGTATTAGCTATGATGTGGAGCAATGGGAGATTAGAGCCTGATTGTTGGAAAGTAAAATTCTATAATCAGTTTGGAAAACAGTGCTTTGAAGATCCCTACAAGGTTAAGGGCTAGTTGTCATGGGAGAAACTGAACAAGCCAGCTAGAAAGATGGTAGGTTGTGGTTAGAAAATGTAATGTTTGGATTCATGATTTAGGAAGCAGAGAGATTTGTGTGATGACAAAAAGTACAAGCTGTGACCTTGCAAGTGGTTGGCTAAAGCGGAGGAGTGTTCACTGAAGATAACGAGGCGTGTCAGTCTGGGTCCAATCAGGACAGAGAAACCACAGAGGGATTTGAACAGGAAAAGTTTAACATAATTGTCAACAGTGACAGGGGACTGCAGTAATGAGGGATTGACTAGTGAGAAGTAAAGAGAACTCTAAAAAGAGTATAAGGATAGCAGATACAGTGTGAAATAATACATTCTAGTCACTCCCCTAGAGCTGTGAGAACCTCCCCTCTCCACCAGTATCCGAGATCCACGCCTAATTATAGAAGTTGTCACGGGGCTGAGTCAGTGGAACTTGCTGGACATCCGCCCTCTAGAGCTTGCTGAAAATGTGCCCTGGGAGGGTGCTTGTTTCCCATTCACAGGGGAGTTGTCTCACCAGAGATACTTTGGTACAGAACGGCCCCCCCAAAGGTGGTGGCAGGGGAAGCTGCTACCCACTGTGCCCTGGTGGAAGCCAGTGTTGCAGAAGGGGCGCACTAAGAAAGCCGGGAGCTTGGCAGGAGTCTGTGGAGTGAGCACACAGTAAACAGGAAGTGAAACCCCTTCTTCCTGCAATGTCTCTACCACCTGCTACTGATAAAACTTCATATTGTGCCAGCTGGCAAAGTAAAAATGATTTAAAGTCCCACGTCCATGTTCACAGAGCAGGCATAAAGAGGGGCTGGAGGTGATCCATCAGTCACAAATAGGGAAGTCAAGGAACTGAGTGGTCATGACCCAGATGGTGGCAGAAATTGGGACACCTGGGTGGCTCAGTCAGTTAAGCCTTCGGCTCAGGTCAAGATCCCAGAGTCCTGGATCGAGCCCCACATCTTGCTCGCTGCTCAGTGGGGAGTCTGCTTCTCCCTCTGCCCCTCCCCCTGTTCATGCTCTCCCTCTCAAATAAATAAAATCTTTAAAAAAAAAGAAATTGGGGTGGAGTGGAAGATTATAAACCAACTTGTTTCTCCAAGTGTGACCTTGGTCTCTCTGTGTCAGAATCAAGTGGGATATTTAATAATGCAGGTTCCTTTGCCCCATGGCAGATCTTCTGAAGTAGGGTACTGGGGATTAGTCCTCTCAACTCTTCATTCTTTTTTCCTCCTTCCCTCACAAGAGGTGACTATTTTTGTGCATTGTTGTTTGTAAATCATGGCTTTAGATGATGGAGAGCCTTTGAGGGTTTTTGAGCAAGAGTATTACACGATCAAAGAGCTGTTTCTGGAAAATGAACCAGACTGTGTTCTGCCAGAGAGTCCATTAGGATGAGAGGATGCAGGTGGGAAAGCCAGGGAGTGAGGAGGCTGGCTCGGTGGCCCAGGGTGCACACTCCTAAGGCTTGGCGGTCTGAGTGAGAAACCTTTGCTCTTTTTACTCGCGCTGTCCTGTGAAGCCTGTTGCTTCCTGTGACTAGCCTGTGACCACCAGTCTTCCAGCATACCCCCCTGCACCCCCAGTTCATCGGCTCCTCTGTGTCAGCACTTGCTTCCCTAACCAGCCTTCAGGTCCTCATACTAATAGAACTGCCTTGAGGAGGTGGCCTTGCTTTCTTGGTTTTCCTTTAGTACTTAATTTGCTGTAGCCATTGTCTAAAATGAGGCAAATTTTCACCCGGGTGACCTCCGCGGGCTCAAGCCTGTTTTGGGCTAGGCTGGGTTCCCGAAATCACTTAGGCTTTATTCTTGATCAGAAAATATAAGCGATACCTCAATAATTCTGTCAGATTTGTTTGCACAGTTTTAATGAGCAGTTGGGAAAACGTGTCCAAAGGATGTAGAAAAGTGTGTTCAAGTAGGTCTGACTTGGGAATTTAATTTACCCACAAATGGATTTTATATTTCTTTCTATGACATAGATTTGACTATGGTCAAAAGTCAAGTAAAACTTTTGATTGACTATACTTATTTTGCTTCTGAGTATAATTACATCAAACCAAACATTTGGAGGTCAAATCCTTGTTAGAGAACTACTGGTAGACCAGATAACGTGAATGAATCTCAAATGGTGATACTGGACAGAAGAAACTGGAGAAAGGGAAGTACCATACTGTATGCGTTCAATTATATAGGATTCTAGAATATGCAAACTAATCTACAGGGAGTGAAAGCAGATTGGAAGGGAAGGGAGGTGAAGAAGGGTTTGGAAGGGCACAAGGACATTTTTTGGGGACAATGGAAAGTTTTACCTGGATTGTGTGTGTGATTGTATCACAGGTGTATACATATGTCAAAATTCATTAAATTGGACATCTTAAATATGTGCAATTTATTATATGTTAATTATCTCTCAATAAAAGTAAAAATCATGGGGCGCCTGGGTGGCTCAGGGGGTTAAAGCCTCTGCCTTTGGCTCGGGTCAAGATCTCAGGGTGCTGGGATCGAGCCCCGCATCCGGCTCTCTGCTCAGCACGGAGCCTGCTTCCTCCTCTCTCTTGGCCTGCCTCTCTGCCTACTTGTGATCTCTGTCTGTCAAATAAATAAGTAAAATCTTAAAAAAAAAAGTAAAAATCGTTAGTAAGGAAAGAAGTTTTGTTTTAAGACCTAGGAATTCATTCATTCATTCATGCGTTTATTCAGTATTTTTTTTTGAAGATTTTATTTATTTATTTAACAGACAGAGATCACAAATAGGCAGAGAGGCAGGCAGAGAGAGAGAGGGAAGCAGGCTTCCCGCTGAGCAGGGAGCCCGATGCAGGGCTCGATCCCAGGACCCTGGGATCGTGACCTGAGCTGAAGGCATAGGCTTTAACCCACTGAGCCACCCAGGCACCTTGTTCAGTGTTTTTAAAAAAGATTTTATTTATTTATTTAGAGAGCAAGAGAGAGACTATGAACAGGGAGAGAGGGTAGGAGGAAAGGGAAAGGAGTCGATGGGGAGAGGGGAGGGGCAGAAGGAGAGGGAGAAGCAAGACTCCTCGCTGAGCAGGGACCCTGACCCTGGGCTCCATTCCCAGGACCCCGGGAAGATGACCCGAGCCAAAGGCAAACACTCAACTGACTGAGCCACCCGGGTGTCCCTCATTCAGCATTTTAAAACATCTACTGTGTACCTGGAGCTGCTGGGAACAGTGTTAAACAAGACGGACAAGCCCTCTGCTCTAGGGAGACTGCATTCTGGTAGAGGAGACATACCAACAAGTAATAGTAGTGAAGTGTGATAAGTGTTAGGAACAGGGCAAGAAGGGGAAGCTTTGAAAACATTTAGCAGGATTATCTAAGCTGATTATTTGGTAGTAGATGTTTAAAGCTGTGTTGAGAAGGATTCGGAAGCTTAGCAGGATCCCCCACGGGAGGAGGGGCAGTGACCGATGGGGAGGACCATGCCTTTGCCAGTTTAAGGCAATGCTGTTCCCCATGGTCTTCTCGTACCTTTCCCAACAGTATGTCTCTTTCAACTGGTTGTGAAAATGTTTGAGGATAACAAGATCTCTTGTTTTAGACTAGGATTGTTTTTTTTCAGAGCAGCATTTTCAATGCAAAGTGTTTCTTGTCGGGGAAGCATCAACTTTCCAGACTGCAGTATAGACAGAAGACAAGCACTCTTTTGTTCTCAAAAGTTCTGGTTTTAAGTGTTTTGTACCCGCTCATGGGACTGTGTCTGCGCCTTTGCTAGGGGTACCACAGCTGGAGTGTGTAGTGGAACCAGGTCCAGAAAAAGAATTGCTAAAGAATGCAAGTAAACAGGATGTCAGATGTTATCCTTAGCCTATTTCCCTAAACATAGCTTTTTGGCTGCAAAATAAAATACCATTCTTCAAGCTTCTGCTTCCATGCCGGGATGGCTGACGGCAGGCGTGGTCTTCATTCGCTGGTCACGTTATCACCATGCAATTCAAGGTGTTCTACAAGGGATGATCCCGAGACACCATCTCCGTGAGACAGGATGTGGACATCCGGCCACTTCTTGGAAGAATTTTCTCGGCCTACCTTCCCCATGAGGCTCAGATCTGTCTGACCTAAGAGCCAGTTGGCATCTTCCTCCTGACAGAAGCCAGATTTTCACTGGAGCTAGACTATTTATTGACAGTGTTTTCCCAGACTGGCCTGTGAGTGTCTCATTTCCAAGGTCCCCTCTGTTTTCCAAGAGCACTTGCTTCCTTTTCTCTCCTCTCTCCCCGGCCTCCTCCTCACTTCCTTCCTTTACAGCTTCTTGCACTGTTGGGTTTTTTTTTTGGGGGGGGGGGTGGTGTTTGTGTGTGTTTCTTCTTCTTCTTTTTTTTAAAAAAAACCCTAATGAATTTGTTTTGCAGGTTTGGACAAAGAAACCCAGCATTATCCAAGGATTTTTCTTCCTTCTATTTCTGCATCTTTTAAGCGCGATCTCTGTGGCTTTAAGATCCCGTCATTCAAGTGGGTTCCACGGTTATCTAAGAAAAGTTGTGAAAAGGCTTTGCTCTGCAAGCCCCAGAAGAGAACTTATAAAAACGGAAGGCAGTAGCAGATGCAATTACGGATGTGGCTTAGTCCTTGCAGCTGCCCCACGGAGCTGTGCAGAGCATACCGTCCTCAGCGATGAACCCAGAAGAGCGAATCGTGACGTGGCTTATATCCTTGGGAGTTTTAGATTCCCCCAAAAAGACCATCTGTGATCCGGAGGAGTTCTTGAAGTCCTCGCTGAAGAATGGGGTAGTGCTGTGCAAATTGATCAACAGACTTAGGCCTGGCTCTATAGAAAAGGTAAGGGAGATGGGTAGTCTCTTTGCGATTGCTTACCACCAGAGAGCAGTAATAATGTAACCCTTGAGACGTTCTGTTGCCCAGGGTCTCGGGACTCTCCCACTTGAATCTCTTCTGAGAGTTTGGCATTCTCTCTTGTTTCTGTAGTTCAGAAAACACAGAAAATGAAAGGTTATCCTCTAGCAGTTGGCCCCCAAATATAGTAAAACCATGATGCACCGTTGGTGCCAGGGGACAAGGAGAAAATACCCATATTATTTGCTCTGTCATAGAGAGACATGTTCTACCTCCCCATGTACCAAGGGCGTATTTTGAACTTGGAGTATATATGAGTCTTTGTAATAATGGGATGATTTATGACAGATATTGATGGTGTTTATTGACAGTTTGGCTCAAATCAATGTCAATTTTCTTCTCAAAGAAAGAAAATAGCCTTTGAAACAGAGGCAACCAGGCGAAATAATCCCAAGTGTCAGAAAAGGTTTGTTTAAACAACAGAAAGCAGATACATGTGTTGAATGCAACATATGTTCAAAGTGAAATTAACCTCAGTCTCTTTTCAAAAGCCTAAAGTTTTAATGTTGGAAAGCTATGATCGTGAGGATGGGCAGTTTCTAAAGTAGGCACTTTAAGTAAGTTTAAAGGTGGGAATCCCACAGCTATTTTCTGCAGGTTAACAGGGGACGTGACTGTAAGCATAACATGAGTTCTTTTGCCTTCTTGAACCAGTTTGTGTTTTTATTGAGCAAATTGATTTCCTTGTAAGTTTCCTTAAACTTGAAAAAAAAACAGCATACAGAACTGTAACCAAATGTAGCAAACGGGAGAACAGGATTTTAATAAATTATCATGGGGAGGAGGGAGCAAGGTAATAGATTAAAAGCAAGAACCAAGCTCAAAAAAGTGTGGATCCAATTCACTACCCCCACACCTCAGCAGAAGGCGAAGAAAAGGTTTGTCAGTAGAGATGGATGGTTTGGGACTGCAAGTTTGGTGACATTTGAAACAGACCGACCGTTTAGACTGTTACATCACTTCCTCCAGTGGTTATTTCTCTTCCTGGATTGATAGCAATGTGGCCCCCTGTCTTAAAAAGCCTACTTATCTAGTTATCAGAATGAGGGCTATGGTGTGCTTGGCATGGGACAACAGCGTCCGAGTGACATGTGCCTCTGTTTCCCTAGTACTGCTCCGAGCCCCAAACCGAAGCTGACTGCCTCAACAACATCGGTGACTTCCTGAAAGGATGTGGGACCCTTCAGGTGGAGGTAAGCCCTGGGTTGATTTTGACCATCAAACAGGGGTAGCATATTATGGAAACCATGGTTAAGACTGGTGGTCTCCAGGGGTGGCTTGCTAGTTTGTCTAGCACTGAAAACCAGTGCCAAAACCAAACCAAACCAAAACTCAGAATAGGATATCTTTGAATACAGCATCCGAGCCCTGAAGGCCCGCTTCCGGTGACAGAGGTTGTGTGTGGAACTTCCCTGCTGGGGAAACTGGCTGCTCTGCAAGGGGGCGGGGGAGGGGGTGGTGGCGGTGGCGCGTCACTGTAATGCCTCTGAGCTGGGCAAAGAGGAAAGTATATTGTCCCTTTTTCCCATTAACCCTTTAGAATAGAGGCCTTGAAAAGCCCAGAGAACCTGGCCCTGTGGTAGAAATCGTACATTAAATGACATTGCCTTGTTTTATAGTATATGGATCTGTAGAGTACGTATGGGGGTCTTGGAAGGCAGCTCTGCTCACCACTATACTACCAACGTATGGGGGTCTTGCTGGAAAGGAAGGAGGTGATACTTCTCTGCTCCTCAGTGTGTGTGTGTGTGTGTGTGATATCTTTATTTGCAGAAGCAAAAACCATGGAAACAATATCAGTATCTAGCAATAGGGGAATAGTCAAATAAATTACAGTACATTCAAATGATGCTGAAGTCTTATACATTCATTTAGAAAAGATGGTAGGTTTTTTAACTTGAAGTCTAGTGGAAATATATTAGTTTCAGATGTATGACATAGTGATTGGACAATTCTATACATTACACAATGCTTACCACGCTGAATGTAGCTACCATTTGTCACTACATAATATTATTTTTTTAATGATTTATTTATTTAGGGGGGGATGGACAGAAGGAGAGAGAGAATCCTGAAGTAGACTCTCTGCTGAGTGCAGAGCCTGGTGGGTAGGCAGGGTGGGGGGAGCTTAGCGATGGGCTTGACATGGGGCTTGATGCCGGGACCCTGAGATAATGACCTGAGCTGGAATCAAGAGTTGGCCACCTAACCGACTGAGCCCCCCAGAGGCCTCTACGAGTTATTGACTATGTTCCCTATGCTGTGCTTGTCATCCCCGGGCCTGCCTTACTTTATAACTGGAAATCTGTGCCTCTTTGTCCCCTTCATCCCTTCTCTCCATCCCCTCAGTCCCCTCCCCTGTGGTAACCACCAGCTTGTTCTCTGTATTTATGAGTCGGTTTCTGCTTTGTTTGGTTTTTGGTTTTTAGATTCCACGCATGAGGGAAATCATATGATAATGGTCTGTCTTTGTCTGACTTATTTCACTTCGCATGATATCCTCTGGGTCCATCCATGTTGTCACCAATGGCAAGATTTCCTTCTTTTTGTTTAGTTGGTCAAGTGCATATATTCCACATCTGTGTCCATTCATCTGTTGATGGACCCTTGGCTGGTTTCCATATCTTAGCTGTTGTAAATAATGCTTTAATAAGTGTGTGGGTACATATCTTTTTAAATTCGTGTTTTTGTTTTCTTCAGGTATTTGCCTCAGTGTTTTCATCTGTAAGATGGACACATTAATTGCTACCTCATGGGGTTGTTTTACGGATCAAATGAGATATTACATAATAATTTTGAGTTAAGAGCTTGGACCCAAAAAAGATCTATGAGATGATAATATATGTACAGAGCTCAGCAGGGAAACAGGGACATTAAGAAGTGGAGACAGGTTGTGGCAGTAGTATTTGTGGGGAAGTGTTCATAGTGGGTTGATCATGGACTCTGACCTAAATTGTTTGGGTTCAGAATCTCAGTTCTCTTTCAGCTTTGTAACCTTGGGCATGTTCCTTGACTGTGCCTCGGTCTCCCCACCTATAAAATGGGAATAATAACAGTACCTATCTCGTAGGATCAGTATAAGATGTCAATACATTCATGTACCCAGAAGAGTGCGTGGCACATAGTAAGCATTTCTCCAAGTGTTAGCTATTATTAGTAGTAGTAATACAAGTCGCTTTGCCCCAGATAAACTTGGCTTGCTTCAGAATTTTTCCTAAAGTTAGCTACAGCATCAGGCTATAGTTGTCCCAGAATATTTTGTCCAGGTATCCGTGTTGCCCACTGTGAGCTGTGTGTGTCTGCATTGGCTCGTGTGTGTGTGTGTGTGTGTGTGTGTGTGTGGCTTTTGAGGTAGGTATAGCCTGAGACTTTTCTATATATCTTCTAGAATAATGTCTACTATTGAACAGATCATGGTATTTTCTATTTTATTTGACAAATAAAAACATGGTGAGGTTGCCAATGATTTCCGTGCTATGAAGCTGCCAGAAGGTATCCTGAGCTTCTTTGCAGTTCTCTAAGAATACTAGATGATACAGAAACACCTCCTGGGTCTAGCACTGTGGGAGAACGAGTCGTTTCACAGAAGTGGATTTTTCTTTTTTCTTTTTTTTTTTAAAGATTTTATTTATTTATTTGTCAGAGAGAGAGAGAGAGAGAGAGAGAGAGCCAGCACTGGCAGATGGAGGCAGAGGGAGAAGCAGGCTCCCCGCCCAGCAAGGAGCCCGATGTGGGACTCGATCCCAGGACGTTAGGATCATAACCTGAGCCGAAGGCAGCTGCTTAATCAACTGAGCCATCCAGGCATCCCAGAAGTGGATTTTTCTGATAGCTAATGCTTACTCGTTTAAGTACCAGTGCTTAAAATATTTTCACCCACGTTGGAGACAAATCTTTCTGAAAAATGCATGCTAATTTTCATTTCTTGAATGGAAGGCACTGGGCATATTTTTGTCTCTCTTTGATCATTGAGGCTGGCCTGAACGTCGCAGGCGTATTGGAATAGGGTGGTATCTGGCACGCGGGCGAAGCACATAACTTTCTCGAGTTTGGCAGACTGGGGTTGGAGTCTTGGCTTGGTCAGTAACTGACTGTGGACTCCAGGCAAAGTTACTTGGCCTCTCTCTGTTTCAGTTTCCTCATCTGTATAATGGAGACATTAACAACATGTACTGCGTAGGATCGTTTTAAGGATCAAATGAGATAATACACCCAAGGCATGAGACTGAAAGTGAAGCTGGGGGGACCCCACAGCCAGGAATACGCACCACCCAGTCTCAAGCTCCCAGGGAGCTAGGAGACAGACCGAGACACATATAATTACAAAGTTTTTTTTAAAAGATTTTATTTATTTGACACAGAGAGATCACAAGTAGGCAGAGAGGCAGGCAGAGAGAGAGGAGGAAGCAGGCTCTGTGTGGAGCAGAGAGCCCGATATGTGGGACTCAGTCCCAGGACGCTGGGATCATGACCTGAGCTGAAGGCAGAGGCTTAACACACTGAGCCACCCAGGCGCCCCTAAGATAATGTTTCTTTCTTTCTTTTTTTTAAAGATTTTATTTATTTATTTGACAGAGATCACAAGTAGGCAGAGAGGCAGGCAGAGAGAGAGAGAGAGGAGGAAGCAGGTTTCCCGCCAAGCAGAGAGCCTGATGCGGGGCTCGATCCCAGGTCCCTGGGATCATGACCTGAGCCGAAGGCAGAGGCTTTAACCCACTGAGCCACCCAGGCGCCCCTATTACAAAGTTTTTTAAATTACTTTTTTCAGTTGACTGTATTTGACATATGACCTGTAAGCTTAAGGTGTACAGCACGTTACGTTGCTGTGTCTATATATTGTAATATGATTGCCGTCATAGATATACTTATCATATCACATAATACTAGTGCGATGTTGTCTCTATTCAATATTACGCCAGGCGTTGGACCACCGTGGCTCACTTAGTCCTTAAACTATATCAGAGTTTATCTCCCCATCTCCCCATCCCGTGGTAACTACCATTTTACTGGTTTTTTTTTTTCTGAGTTTAACTTTAAAAAAATTTTTGTAAAGATTTTATTTATTTATTTGACAGAGATAAAGACAGAGACAGAGCACAAGCAGGGGCGTGGGAGAAGGAGAAGCAGGCTTCTTGTCGAGGAGAGATCCCGATGTGGGGCTCGATCCCAGGACCCTGGGATCATGACCTGAGCTGAAGGCAGACGCTTAACGACCGAGCCACCCAGGTGTCCCATGAGTTTGACTCTTTTAAGGTTTTATTTATTTATTTGAGAGAGAGAGAGAGAGAGAGAGCGTGGCTGAGAGAGAGCGCAAGTGGGGGGAGGGGCAGCGGGAGAGGGAGAGAGAGAGAATCTCAAGCAGACTCCCTGCTGAGCACGGATTCCTAGTTGGGGGTTTGATCTCAAGACCCTGAGGTCATGACGTGAGCTGAAATCAAGAGTTAGAGGCTTAACATCGCAGGGTTAACTGAGCAACCCAGGGACCCCGAGAACACACTGTTACTTAGCTAAAGAAAGAGTTCTGGCTTGAAAGGGTTAGTTGGGAAATGTAGAAAAATGCAGAAACCAGAGCTGGGGCAGCACAGCGATATCTCGAGTACTGGCTGCGGGTCACAGCGGCCCCATTAAAGAGCTGCTGCCTTCTGCACCTCTGGGTGGTGGGCGGGTCTCTCCAGGGCATCTCCATCCTTGTGCTCCCAGATGGCTGCAGTGTCCTAGGGCCTCTAGAAGATCACACAGCTAGTAACTGGGAGGTCTGCTGAGACATCTAAGAAAGCCCTCTCTAAAGCACTTTCCCAATGTTGATAGTATCTTTTGAAACATAGAAGTTTTTTTATTTTTATTTTTCATTTTTTTAAGATTTTATTTATTTATTTGACAGAGATCACAAGTAGGTAGAGAGGCAGGCAGAGAGAGAGGAGGAAGCAGGCTCCCTGCTGAGCAGAGGAGCCCAATGCGGGGCTCGATCCCAGGACCCTGGGATCAAGACCTGAGCCGAAGGCAGAGGCTTTAGCCCACGGAGCCACCCAGGCGCCCCCCCATAGAAGTTTTTTTTAAATGTGATGAAGTCAAATTGATCTATTTTTGCTGTTGTTTGTGTTTGGGGTATCATGTCCAAAAAAATCCCCATTGTCTAATGCTAGCTCATGAAGAGTTATACGTAATGTTTTCCTGTAAGAGTGTTAGAGTTTCAGCTCTTACATTTAGGTCTTTGAATCATTTTGAGTTAATTTTTGTATATGGTATGAGGTAGGAGTCCAAATTCATTCTCTCTTTTTTAAAGATTTTATTTATTTATTTGAGAGAGAGAGAGCACAAGTGGGAGGAGGGGCGGGGGGGAGCAGACTCCCCGCTGAGTTCAGAGCCTCATGTGGGGGTCCATCCTAGGACCCTGAGATCACGACCTGAGCCAAAGTCAGATGCTTAACCAACTGAGCCACCCAGGCACCTCCCAAATTCATTTTCTTAAACACTGTTTTTGAAAAGACCATTTTTTCCCCATTCAATCAACTAATGTAGCAGTGTAATAAGTTTTCAAATCAGAAAAGCATGAGTCTTCCAAATTTGTTCTTCATTTTTAAAATCATTTTGGCTATTCTGGATCCCTTGTGTGCCCATATGGATTTTAGGATCAGCCTGTCCATTTCCACAAAAACAAAAAAACAAACAAACAAAAAACCCCACAAAAAACTCAGCTGGCATTTTGATAGGGATTGTGTTCAATTTGTAGATGGCTTTGGGGAATAATGCCATCCTAACAATATTGAGTCTTCTGATCCATGAACACAGGATGTCTTTCTACTTACTTGAGTCTTTTAAAATTTCATTCAACAGTGTTTTGTAGTTTCTAGTGTGTGTATCTTACACCTCCTTGGTTCCTTTTGATGCTATTGTAAATGGAATTATTTTCTTAATTTCGTATTTGGATTGTTCAGTGCAAGTGTATAAAGATAACAATCGATGGGGGTGCCTGGGTGGCTCAGTGGGTTAAAGCCTCTGCCTTCGGCTCAGGTCATGATCCCAGGGTCCTGGGATCGAGCCCCGCATCGGGAGCCTGCTTTCCCCCTCTCTCTCTCTGCCGGCCTCTCTGCCTACTTGTGATCTCTCTCTGTCAAAATAAATAGATAAAATATTTTTAAAAAAGATACAATCGATGTTTGCATATTGATATTGTATCTTTCAACTTTGCTGAACTTAACTCATCAGTTCAAATGGTTTTTTGGATTCCGTGTGGATTTCTTGTACAAGATCATGTCATCTGTGCATAGAGATAGTTTTACTTCTTCCTTCCAATCTAGATGCCTTTTATTTCATTTTCTTGCCTAATTTGCCTGGCTAGAACCTTCAGTTCAATGTTACATAGAAGTGATTAAAGTAGACATCCTAGTGTTGCTCTTAATCTTAAGGGAAAGGTTTCAGTCTTTCATCATTAAGTAGGATGTTAGCTGTGGGTTTTTCATAGATGCCCTTTATCGGATTGAAGGATTCCCTTCTGTTCCTATTTTTTTTTTTTTTTTTAGTTTTTTCTTGTCCTGAAAGTGTGCTGGATTTTGTCAAATGCTTTCTCTGTATCTGTTAAGATGACCATTGGTTTTCATCCTTTATGATCTTGATATGTTGTATTACTTGATTAATTGTCATATGTTAGATCAATCTTGTAATGCTGGGATAAATCCCAGCAGGTCATGGGGTTGTATGTGCACATAGAGATGGACTTGTATACATCTGTGATTATTCTTGAAGCATTTTTTTCATAGAAATGGAATTACTGTGTCAAAATTTGATAGATATTCTCAAATCCCCTTCAAAAATGCTATATGAAGCTCTACTCCCACCAGGTGAGTAGGAAGTGCCTTCCTCCTGATGGTCCCTGGCAGGACTAGATATTATTTATCTTTCATGTTTGCTACAATGTTGGGTGAAAATGGTATTTCATTTACTGCTGTAATTTGAGGTTCATGATCCTAGTGAGTTTGGATATCTTCTCACCCCTTTATAGTCCACTTGCATGTCCTTTTCTGTGAACCAGCTCCCTTTTTTATGTGTTTCCAGAATGGAGAAGGCAGGAAGGACACTCAGGCCTCAAGAGAAAATCTTCTAGAACATATGGAAAAACCCTCATGTCTAGGTAGTGTCACTAATGTGACCAGGAAGTCCTCTGACAGCACTATTCTAGCAGTGGTAGTTTTGTTTTGTTTTTTTAAAGATCTTGTTTATTTATTTGACAGAGAGAGAGCACAAGTAGGCAGAGAGGCAGGCAGAGAGAGAGGAGGAAGCAGGCTCCCCGCTGAGCGGAGAGCCCGATGTGGGGCTCGATCCCAGGACCTTGGAACCAGGGCCTGAGCCGAAGGCAGAGGCCCTAATCCACTGAGCTACCCAGGTGCCCTGGTAGTTTTGTTTTCATTCTGCCTTTGAACTTGGGAGGAGGAGGGACAGATACAGTTCTTCTGATCAGTGGAAAGTGGCCTGGGTGCTACCTCTTTGACTACACTGGTCTGGCTACAGCTCCCATGCTCGGCTCCTGGCTTCACCTCCAGCTGATACTCCTGCTCCGGCCCCTGCCATCTCTACTGCCAGCCTACTACTATCTCCTATTTTGCTCCTGGGCCAAGCCTACTTTTATAAAAAGAGGTTTTGCTTATTGAATGTCTATGAGGCTCCATGAATGCTTCTCTCACTCTATCTCTTTCTCCCTCCCTCCCTTCTTTTCTTCTTTTCTCTCTCCTTCTCTTTCCAGTACCAGCTGGTATCAGTATGGCTTTTCTTTGTCCCCGCCCCCTCACTGCCTCCTGTCTCCCTGAGTCACTCCATCTGCCTTGTCACTGGAACAGCATGGGTGCCATCCCCAAAGTGGGGCCTGTGGGATGGACGATCTGCCATTTCCCAGGGGCTGCTCTGCATGAAGGCCGTTCTGGAAGGGAGGCAGATCTACTAATGACCAAGAGTCAAGGCTAAATCTCCCATAAGAGAGCTCCAGCTCTAGGAGAGCAGAACCATCTTGGAGGAATGAGGCCTGAGGCCAGGTAACTAACCAGTAGCTGTAATGGGTATCAGTCAGACCCTCCTTCAAGGCCAAGTTGCCACCTATGTGAAGTCAGAGACCCCCCACCCCTTCCCTAGGCCCCGGTTGATTCATCTGTGAAAGAGGAGACTAGAGTAGGGATTGGTAATGTCTAACTGTTGGACACTCTGTTTTTAACTGGCTCAATTCCAAAGTTTCTGCTGGGCAGAGCTTTGTATATTTAGCCGTTCAGTTTGTGCTAGTGGGAAGAGTAAAGAGGCTATCGGAAGTTTTTTGTTTTTCCGGTTGAGCAAATCTGACACTCCTAATGGAATTTCCCTGAGTTCCAGGGCTCTGGCCGTCCTAATCTTTTACCGACTGCATCATATTTCTGTAAAAACTGGACTTCAAATAAGGCAATAAATTATTCCACATCTGTCGTGAACCTTATTATGCTCCTAACAGGCCCCTTTGACCTGGGTCCTGTTATCAGAGAGCCCAGGAAGGGCATCCAGGGTAGTTGGGGAAGGGATGGCTGTTGAGGGCCGCCGGAGAGCGCTTCCTTTCTCGCCGTCTTGGCGGCTGGGCACAGAGCTGGGGGTTCCAGCTGGCGTCGGGGAGCGGCAGCAGGAAGCGGGCCGCCAGGAAGGGCTAGTCCACCAGGCCGGGATTCCCTCCCGAGGCCCCGGCAGTGGCCGGCGGCAGGCCAGGCGCCAGCGGCCCGGGGCTCGGCTGGAGCTGGCGGCAGCAGCATGCGCAGTGTGGCCGTCGCCGTTCCAGTTCCACCGCGGCTTCTGCCGCTGCCACGGCTACCCGGGCGGCGGCGGCTGCTCTGCCGTTGTCACTTCCAGTTCCTACTTCAGCGATCCAGGTCCGGGTCACCGCTTCCCCGCCGCTGGCCCGGTCCGTCCAGGCCGCCCTCCCTGCCGGGCTCTGGCTCCGGGCCCGGAGGGGCCAGCGCGCGCAGCCCAGCGGGGTCCCGGGCCGCCGCTCCCGCCCTCCCGCCGCCGCCGCCCCGCGCGCCCTGGCCAGGCTCGCAGCCAGCGCACCCGGCGGGCGCGTCTCCCGCAGCCCGCTCGGCGCCGCGCTCCTCCGCCTGCCGAGCCGCACGGCCCTGGAAGCAAGAACTTGAGGGCAAGAATCTGGCTTCCCTTTAGATTAAAAAAAAAAAAAAAAAAAAGGCATAAAGCAAATCCTTAGGCTGGAGAGGTGGCGGGCGCGGCACGGAGTTTGGAGACGGGCGCCCCCTCCTCGCCCGCGTTCGGGAGCAAAGTTGCAGCCGCCCCTCCCCGCCCGGGCGAGCCGAGCCCAGCTCTCCAGTTTCGCTCGGGTGGCGGCCGCGCTCAGGGCAGGGTCCCCTCTCCGGCTTGGTGCACGGTTCCCGCAGCCTTGGCACGGGCTTGCCCGCCCGCTCGCCGGCCCCGTGACTCGCGAGGGCGAGCCGCTTCCAGGAGTCAGCGGCGGCGGGTGCGCGGCGCGGCCGGAGCGAGGGAGCAAGCAGCTGGAGGAGCAGCGGGCAGCGGCCGAGCCAGGTGACCTGTCTGGGGGCGACGGGGTCAAGGGAAGGGGAGGACGCGAGGGCTGGGGTGGGACCGAAGGACCCGCGTGCAGAGGAGCCGCCCTTCCTCCCGCTGCGGTGGCTCGCAGCCCCAGCCGGGGGGGTCGGCTCTCGCCTGGGCCTGGCAGTGCCCTGGGATCCTGGGGGGCCCGGAGGGGGAGGGGGGCGGGGGCTGAGGGCAAGGAGCGAGGAGGTGCCAAACTTAGGGGCTAGTTGTCCGGCTCCGGCCGCCGGCTTTGCAGCGGACAGGGTTCCTTCTTTCCCCGGGAACCAGGGCAGTAGTGGACAGTACTGTTTTGGATACTAATTTGATGCCTCTCTCCCCGCCCCCACGCTCTCAGTACCCGGCATCGCACGTTTGGGGAGATTTTCAGCATTGAGCACAGAGGTCGGTGGCAGGAACGGTTTGTGGATGGGGAAAGACTTGTACTCTGCAAGGTGTACCAACGTGCCCGTAGTTAATTTCGAGTTTTCATTTTCCAGTCATTTAGGAACCCAACAGGTATTTGAGCTATTTCGTTTCTTAGCTCTAGAGTGGAGAGCCCTTAAGTTTATCTCTGTCTCTTCAAAAATCTTATTTTCATTTTTGGTTTGTTATTGTTTGGGGCTGTATGGGTGACTCACATGATGATTTTTTTCTTCCCTTTTCTTAATGTGTAGTGGGAATCCAAATGGAATAAGGGAATATATTCACCTATGCAACTACTACGGTTTTGTGAATAAAAGCTTCACGTAACCCGGGGAAAAAAAATCACACAATAGGATAAATTTCAGTTGATGTTCTGTAAAGTATTAACAATTTTAACAGCAAGATTCTAAGGTCCAAACTGCTTTTCTAACTTCTATTTGCCTGGAAAGCCCACAATTTGTCCTTGAACTTCCTATCTTAATTTTGACATTGACCATGGTAAGAGGAGCTTGGATGACATCATTTGCTCCAGCCACAGTTCTGGTGTTCTGTGACTGAGAGCACCTCTCTCCAAAACGTTAAGGCCTGGGCCTGCCTTTGGACTTCAGCTGAGGCATTTCCAAGGATTTCTCTTAAGCAAAGTATTACGCTACATGCCAGGCAGTGCTGCAGTCCCTTCTTACATAAGTGAGCTTCAGAGAGTTCTCAGTCTCCCCCGGGGGTGGTGGTGGTTGGAGATTGGAGTTTGGAACAGAGTAAATTTGCAGCTTGTATCGTCGTCTTGCATTTCTTTGCTGCTCAATCTTTTTTCGAATGCCTTCTACGTACCTTATCTGAAACTCACAGTGCCCTTGTAAAGCATGTAGGAAACCGAAAAGTTAGTTAACCAGTCATATACAGCTTATCAGTCACAGCAGCAAAACTCCAACCTGGGTCTTATGCCCTCAGCTCAGGATTTTTTTGTTTGGTTTGTTTTTACTAAACTATGACATTTTATACAACAGTGTTTCATTTGGCACATTTTACGGATGGTATGTCTTCCAAGCTACTCGTTTTTCTGTTCTTTTTGCCAACTCACATCTTGGCCTTGTCTTTGCTCGCACAGAGCTGGCGCTGTTCTTAAAGATAAGGGCAGGAGAAAAGCCTTCCGAAGGAGGGTCTGTGGTTTGTATTTACGGACAGTCCGTGTCCTCCCCATTCATCTTCAGGAATCGCAGGTTTGACATCATTAGTCCAGGTATAATATTACTCCAGTCTTTACAAAGAAACTCATTCAGGAGGAGAAATTGGAGAGTGTGGGTTTTGTGCATTTGCAGGGATCTTCTCAACACTGTACTCGGATGCAAAGGAGGAAAAGGAGTGGAATAGCTACCACTTAGCCACCGCTTCTTAAGCACCTACTGCTATATTCTAGGTACTGTGCTAGGTGCTTTACGTATATTACCTTGTTTCATCCTGCCAGCGATCCTGGGAGGGAGGGGGTGTTGTGGCCATCATACAGTGGAGGAAACTGAGGTTTGGGGATCATCTAGACAAATGTCAGTGCAAATCAGAACATCACTGCTGATGGGTCTGACTCCAGAACTCGTTCCCTTTGCCACGTGCCAGACTGTCCCCCAAAGGAGCTATTGATAAATACGGGAACACTAAGCCCTTTGGTTTTCAGATATGGCTGTACATCAGAGCCATCTGGGGAGTTTCTATAAAGTACAAATGTGAGGTCCCCCCCCCCTACACACACACTGAGCTTGATTGGTCTGTAAGTGGATCCCAGGCCTGGGTATTTCCTTTCTTTTCTTTCTTTCTTTTTTTTTTAGGGAGGGAAAGGGGTAGAAAGAGAAAAAAGAAAAGATAATCTTTTTTTTTTTAGATTTTATTTATTTACTTGACAGAGATCACAAGTAGACAGAGAGAGGGGGGGAAGCAGGCTCCCTGCTGAGCAGAGAGCCCAATGCGGGGCTCGATCCCAGGACCCTGGGAGCATGACCGGAGCCGAAGGCAGAGGCTTTAACCCACTGAGCCACCCAGGCGCCACGAGAATCTTTTTTTTTTTTTAAGATTTATTTATATATTTGAGAGAGAGAGTGCATGGGAGGGCAGAGTAAGAGGGAGAGAGAATATGAAGCAGACTCTCCGCTGAGCATGGACCCTGACACGGGGCTTGATCTCACAACCCCAAGATCATGACCTGAGCCAAAATCAAGAGTCAGGGGCACCTGGGTGGCTCAGTCAGTTAGTCGTCTGCCTTCGGCTCAGGTCATGATCCCAGGGTCCTGGGATTGAGTCCCATGTCAGGCTCTCTGCTCAGTGGGAAACCTGCTTCTCCCTCTCTCTCTGCAGCTTCCCCTGCTTGTGCGCTCTCTCTCTCTCTCTCTCTCTCTCTCTCTGTGTGTGTCAAATAAATAAATAAAATCTTTAAAGAAACAAAACAAAACAAAAATGAAGAGTCAGCTACTTAACCAACTGAGCCACCCAGGGGCCCTGGTATTCTTTTTTTTTAATGTTTAAATAAACTTCATATTGAAATATAATGTGAATTCAGAAATTGCACAAATTCTAAGTATATGGTTTGATTGAACCTTTACAAATTGAACACATCCATACAATCAGCACACCAATTAAGAAACACAACATTATCTATCATCTCCTGGAAGCCACCCTTCTGCCCCTTCCCAGTCACACCCTCATCAGTGGACCCCACTGCCCTGACTTCAAAGACAATAGAGTCATTTTTTCCTGTTTCGGCATATTATATGAGTGGAATCATATAGTAGGTACTCATTTGTATAAGGTTTCTTTTACTCAGGGTAACATTTGTACAAGTCACCCATGTCGTGGGTCCGAACGGTTCATTCTCTTTATTGCTGATCATATCCCATCCTGTGGATGTACTATCTTTTGCTTATCCGTCCACCTGCTGATGGCCGTCTGGGTTGTTCCCAGCTTTGGGCTGCTGTGAACAGTGCTGCTGTGTGCCATGCGTGTCTCGTGCCCGGCTTCTGGTGCTCGGTTTGTACATGGGAATGGAACTGCTGGGTCACGGGGTATGTCTGTGTTCGGCTTCAGTAGGTTCTGCCCAGCAGTTTCCCAGAGTCACCATGTCTTGTAATTAGTTTGTTTCTTGGAAGGTCCCCAAGTGATTCTAATGTGCAGCCAGATGTGAGAACCACATCCATGGTTTATCTAGAATTCAGCCATCTAGCAATCTCCAGTGTCTGCCACCTAATTGAGAACCGTAAAGAAAGAGATACCAAGCTTCCTCCAGAAAATCGGATCTTCTAGAAAATCTTCTCTGCTGGATCGGGCAGTTATCGTCTTCATTCCCATTATCCTTTGTGCCAGGCTCTCTTAATGCTGGCGGGCCACTCATGATAGGGATCTGTGGACACATTTATCTCTCTCCTAGTCTTGGCACTTCTCAAAGACCGGAAACTGAGTTTGATCATTCTTAAAATGCCAGCATTCAATATAACATGTGTCCCTAGTAGGTACTCAGTAAATGTTTAGTGGCTAAACGACCAGTAGCACAAGTGAGTGGCGAGGGAAGGTCTGGACTGTAGAAGAGATCGCCCCCCCCCCCCCCGCCCAATCTTTGCACCAAGGCTTCGGCACTTCATTCCTGGGAGACTGCCTCAGGATCTCACTTGAAGCCTAATGACTTTTACTTATCTAAGCATGTTGGAATTATGGGTAATCTGGTTGCTCATCCCCAAACGGATTAGAAACAGAAAATTAGATTAGATGAGATAAGGTATGTGGAAGCACTTTGCAAATTGGAGAACAGCATGGAGATAGAAGGTCATGATAAAAGGAGAAGGGGGGCTGCGAGGGCCTGGATGTGCTGGCAGTGGTAGAAAGAGTACGTATCCATGTACAACATGGAAGAAATGAAATCAACAGCATGCCCGGAAAGGAGACAGGGAGACTCTGAAAAGCAGACTCCTGAATACATAACCATCTAGGGCCTCTGGTTCGAGGTCAGGCAGCTCAGCACATGCTCTGCGGTTCAGTGGCTCGAATTTGTGACTTTCCCTACCTTGGTCTGGGTTTGAATCCTGGTCAGGGAAACCTGTGTTCTTGAGAAGTCACACAGCAGGGCAGTGCCTAAGAGCCTGAGCTTTGGACTTGAACTGACCTGGGTTGGCCACTTCTTCTTTTTTTTTTTTTAATTAGTCAGTTTTATTTATTTATTTATTTTTAAGATTTTATTTATTTATTTGTCAGAGAGAGCGAGCGAGCACAGGCAGACAGAGTGGCAGGCAGAGGCAGAGGGAGAAGCAGTTTCCCTGCCGAGCAAGGAGCCTGATGTGGGACTCGATCCCAGGATGCTGGGATCATGACCTGAGCCGAAGGCACCCGCTTAACCAACTGAGCCACCCAGGCGTCCCTGGGTTGGCCACTTCTTATGTGTGTGCTAACTTCGGTGGCAGTAGCGGTAATACTAGGAATGTGCTACTTCGCTGTATCAGGTATACACTACCCCTTAGCTGTAAATGAGAGAAAGCACTTGGCACGGTGCCTGGCACTGAGCAGACTCAATGAAAGCTAGTTTGTAACTGGAATTTTAATATATCCCAGTGTTCGCGCATGATAACATTGAGTTATCAAAAAAAAAGTTAAGTCTTTAGTTATATTAAGCAAAATCTAAGAAGTGACTCATGCTTTAGAGAGAGAGATCTTCTTTCGAAATCCTAACACTTTAAGGTGTAAAGAGAGCTGGTGTATTCTGGATTTTTCGATTTATTTGAGGGAGGCTTGGGTGGCTATGTATTTCCCCCTTAGGACTGCCTTTGCTGTATCCCATAGGTTTTGGACCCATGTGTCTTCATTCTCATTGGTTTCCATGAATTGTTTACGTTCTTCTTTGATCTCCTGGTTGATCCAAGCATTCTTAAGCAGGGTGGTCTTTAGCTTCCAGGTGTTTGAGTTCCTTCCAAACTTTTCCTTGTGGTTGAGCTCCAGTTTCAAAGCATTGTGATCTGAGAATATGCAGGGAATAATCTCAGTCTTTTGGTTGAGTCCTGATTTGTGACCCTGTATGTGGTCTATTCTGGAAAAGGTTCCATGTGCACTTGAGAAGAATGAGTATTCTGTTGTTTTAGGGTGGAATGTTCTGTATATATCTATGAGGTCCATCTGGTCCAATGTGTCATTCAGTGCTCTTGTTTCTTTATTGATTTTCTGCTTGGATGATCTGTCTATTACTGAGAGTGGCGTGTTAAGATCCCCTACTATTAATATATCAATATGACTCTTTATCTTGATTAACAGTTGTTTATATAGTTGGCTGTTCCCATACTGGGGGCATAAATATTTACAATTGTTAGATCTTCTTGGTGGATAGACCCTTTAAGAATGATGTAGTGTCCTTCTGTATCTCTGTCTACAGTCTTTGGTTCAACCAGCTGAGCCACCCAGGCGCAATAGTCTTTAGTTTAAAATCTAATTTATCTGATATGAGAATTGCTATCCCAGCTTTCTTTTGAGGCTCATTGGCATGAAAGATGCTTCTCCATCCCTTCACTTTCAATCTGGATGTATCCTTAGGTTCAAAATGGGTCTCTTGTAGACCGCATATGGACAGGTCCTGTTGTTTTCTCCAATCTGCAACCCTGTGTGGTTTTATGGGAACATTTAGGCCGTTCACGTTGAGAGTGATTATTGAAAGGTATGTTTTTATTGACACCATGTTGCCTGTGAAGTCCTTGTTTCTATTGATTGTCTCTGTAAATTTCTGTTCTATGTCACTCTTGGGTTCTTTCTTCTTTTACAGAACTCCCCTTAATATTTCTTGTAGTGCCGGCTTGGTGGTCTTATGTCTCCATCAGAAAGGATAAATACCCAACTTTTGTATCAACATGGATGGGACTGGAGGAGATTATGCTGAGTGAAATAAGTCAAGCAGAGAGAGTCAATTATCATATGGTTTCACTTATTCGTGGAGCATAAGAAATAACACGGAGGACATGGGAGATGGAGAGAAGGGAGTTGGGGGAAATTGGAGGGGGAGACGAGCCATGAGAGACTGTGGACTCTGGGAAACCAACTGAGGGTTTTGGAGGGGAAGGGGGTGGGGGCATGGGTGAGCCTAGTGGTGGGTATTAAGGAGGGCGTGTATTGCATGGAGCACTGGGTGTGGTGCATAAACAATGAATCTTGGAACACTGAAAAGAAATAAAATAAAATAAAATAAAAAAAGAAATCCTAACACTGAAAACAACTTGCCAGATGCCTCAGTTGGTTAAGTGTCTGACTCCTGATCTCAGCTCAGGTCTTGATCTCAGGGTCGTGAGGTCAAGCCCCACTTTGGGCTGGGTGTGGAGCCTACTGAAATGAACAAACAAAAAACTTGGATACAGGGCAGGGTAAACTGTGGCCTCTGTGGAATGATGGCTTCTTCTAGGTTTCTGGGCTTTTATACCAGTTACTTGGAGAATTTAAACAGGGAGGAACCTTAAAACAGGAAAACAAAATCCGGCCATCTTGTTTCTTAGTTCCATGCTTTATTAGACAGAGACTTCTTATTTGTGGGAAAAAAATCCATTTTTTTTTAAAGTAAAGTTGAAAGTAAAATGCCCACATATTTTCTTTTAAAGGTTTTTTTTTTTAAATTAATTAATTCATTTATTTGACAGAGAGAGAGAGATCACAAGTAGGCAGGGAGGCAGGCAGAGAGAGGAGGAAGCAGGCTCCCCGCAGAGCAGAGAGCCCCATGCGGGGCTCGATTCCAGGACCCTGGGATCATGACCTGAGCCGAAGGCAGAGGCTTTAACCCACTGAGCCACCCAGGCACCCCATCCCACATATTTTCTAATACTTGACACCCCTCTTCTGAAGGCAAAACCAAGCTGAGTGTTTTCTGGGAACTTTGGATGAATCGTGGTGGCGGCCTTGGCCTCTGTTCTCGTGTTGACCAGCACACATCAGGCCTTTCAACATTATTACCATCTTTCACTCACTAATTGAAGCTCTTTTCTTTTTTTGTACTTGAAATTCTCAGTGTCTCACATCATAGAAAATAATTTGAATTTAGATTAGAGTGTACTGAAATGTGTTTAAAATTATTTATAAGTCCTATTTAATTTGTTTATGTATTTTATTTGGAGGGCTCCCTAAAGACTGTTTAAATTTCAGTGATATCGTGGCTCAGTGATATCCACAGAACAGAGACTAGAACCTTTAATTATAATTTCTGTCAATTTACGTATAATCTCAAGAGCTTTATGAACCAGATATAAAAGTTCATGTTAAGGTCTCCAGCTGGTTATCTTGCTGTTGTTCTCAATGCTTCGCGTGGCCAATTTTTAACTGCTGAAAGCAATTTGTATATGGTTTCCTTTATAAGAACTCAAGACTAGAGATGTGTGGGGCTCCAGTTCTGGAGAAGACAAAGCAACCGAATTCTTCAGAGACGATGAATTATTCAGTTGTTAGCCACAGTAACTTCTTTAGCTACCATTTTGTGTGCTAATAATAGAAACAGTTTGGATGGGTTCCTCTTGGAATTGAAAAAATCAGGAATGCTTTTTGCTGTTTTCTAGTCTATGCAGAAACTAGAAGGTGATAAAAGAATATTTTCAGTTTCTCACGTTTACTACCTGGGTGAGGTAGTTTAATTTTTGTGTCTTCTATTTGTTTTATTTTTAATTTTTGTGTCTTTTTTAAAAAATTTATTTATTTGTCAGAGAGAGAGGGAGAGAGAGAGAGAGCAAGCACAGGCAGACAGAGTGGCAGGCAAAGGCAGAGGGAGAAGCAGGCTCCCTGCCGAGCAAGGAGCCCGATGTGGGACTCCATCCCAGGACGCTGGGATCATGACCGGAGCCGAAGGCAGCCGCTCAACCAACTGAGCCACCCAGGCGTCCCAATTTTTGTGTCTTTTAAAGCAAACACATTCGTTTTATAATTACAATAGCTTGAAACTTAAAAATACACCCCAGAGCAAGATGCTTGTTGTTTTAGTTAAATTACACAATTCAACAAATGGTTTTCTATTTTGGTGATGACTGACAAAAAACGTCTCCCCTTGCCTCCTGGGAAATAAGTAATAAGTCTGTCAAATTGGGCATAGTGGAGGGAGAAAATCAAAATCAGTTGCCTCTATACAAAAAAACATGGTATATAATACTTAAAAAGGAAACATGTCATTTCTGGGTTGGGTTGAATGTATATTAATAATAACAAAAGGCATGCATTTTGTTAGAAAATTGGATCAGCTGAGTCTCCCTTATCTTGTTTTAAATCTCATTCCCTCTAATTGGGTTTTCATGTTGATTCTAATCCGGACTGTTGCTGGGAACCCCAGAGCACACAGTCTTAGCCAGCTCTCCCCTACTCCAGCCCCATTCTAATCCGGTCATACGTTACCGTTCAAGGCAGCCCCCAAGGGCCAGTTGTTGCTGGCACAGCAGAAGGTGTGCCCTACCATTGGCAATGACTTTGGGGTTAGTACCAAAAGGAAATGCAAGGTCTGGCCTTGGAACTGCAAGTGAAGAAGGGGGAGGGCACCTGTCAGTTTCGTAGGGCCTTTGCTTGCCAACGTTTTAGAGGGGATATATGTCCCCCCATTCCGAAGGTGTTCCACCTCTGTATTTCAGTAGTGAATTGCCACTTCCTCTGCTGTCATCTGGAAGAATGACTTAGGATACCAGACATCTGTCTGATCAGCTCCAGGCTTTGTTGTCGTACCTTGGCCAACTTGGACCCTACCGCACGGAGGGGAGTCTGGGTTCAGAGAGGTGGCTCATTCGGAGGAACATAGAGTCACCCATCAGTTCTGCTTGACTTCTGGCAGAAGATTTACCTTCCTAATTAAGTTCTGCTTAAACAAATAGAGTAAAATCCCAGCGTTATACTTTCTTGGGGACCTGAATATTATTACAGAGATCAGATGTATCAGCTAAGGGATTGAAATGGGCAACAGGGAAAAGAAAGGATTAAATTAAGGTTAGATGGAAGGCGGTGGTTTGCAGAGTGGCGAGTGACACTGTTATTAAGGGCTTGTCTTGCTCTAGACAATAGCAGGCAGGTTTTTCTACCCTGGGAAGCATGGACGTTATTTTAAGAGGCATCTTTAAGGTGTCAGGGTCTTCACATCATTTTTATGAAGAGCCTAGCCTGTGGAAGCAGGCCTGAACACTAAGGAACATTCTATCTTACGTTTGCCTCTTCTTCATGGCAAGGTCTCCAGCCGACTGGGGCTGTTTACCAATAATTTGTGAGAAACGTATGCAAAGCGAGAATGAAATATTTTTTAAAAATTTTACTTATTTATTTGAGAGAAAGAGAGAGAGTGCGCATGAGAGAGAGAGAGAGAGAGAGAGAGAGAGAGAGCGTGAGAGGAGAGAGGTCAGCAGGAGAAGCAGACTCCCCGCTGAGCAGGGAGCGCGACGTGGGACTCGATCCGGGGACTCCAGGATCACGACCTGAGCCGAAGGCAGTGACCCAACCACCTGAGCCACCCAGGCGCCCGAGAATGCAGTATTTTAACACCAAAAGAAATGTAACGACTTCTTTGGGGGCCCTGTGCATTGTGATAGCGTGACTGGGCATCTTTGCTGTAGCGTGACCACTTTGCGTCTTTGAAGACATGCTGGTGTTTGGGAGTGGGTTATGGACTGGGGAACATCTTGATTTGGGATTGCAAAAGTACCTTCCAGGACAGACAGCAGAGTGGAAAAGAGTGGTTTTGGTGAGCCTGTGGGTGACTCCTTTAGTTGCCAGATTTTACATACTATCCGTTTTATTTCTCATCTTCCAACAGATTTACCTCTTGGTGCCTGGCGTATGCCAGGTCTTCAGTAAATATTTGTTAAATGAAGAATGACTGGATGACTTCTTATCTTTTTGTTCTTGTTGTTTTTGAGAGCGTGTTTGGGAGCTGGAGGGGAGAGAAAGAATCTCAAGCGGGCTGCACGCTCAGTGGAGAGCCTTGACGTGGGCCTCGATCCCACGACTGCGAGATCATGACCTGAGCTGAAACCGAGAGTTGGATGCTTAGTGACTGAGCCACCCAGAGGCCCCAGGATGAATTTTTAAGAATGTATCTTAGATAGCTTGTAAATCTAAGAGTCTACATAGATTATCAAGAGTTGACTTTCATTCATAGAAATAACTCTTCAGTGAATGAAAATAAGGATAAAAAGAAAGCTAAATACTAAATACTACAGTATTTACTGTTTCTTTACGCCAAGCTAGAGTACCTGTTTCATTAAAAGAAAGAAAAGAAGATTAATGGTGTGTGAATTAGGTCCCATGTCATATGGAAGACCTTCTCTGCCTTTCTAGCCCTCAGCTCACTTCTTTTTTTTTCTTTAAGGTTTTATTAATGTATTTGTCAGAGAGAGAGATTGAGAGAGGCAGGCAGGCAGAGGGAGAAGCAGGCTTCCCGCTGAGCAGGGAGCTGGATGCTGGACTGGATCCCAGGACCCTGGGGATCATGACCTGAGCCGACGGCAGATGCTTAACGGACTGAGCCACCCAGGCACCCCACACTTCTTATTTTTTTAAAAGATTTTAAATTTATTTATTTGACAGAGATCACAAGTAGGTAGAGAGGCAGGCAGAGAGAGAGAGGGAGAAGCAGGCTCCCTGCTGAGCAGAGAGCCCGATGCGGGACTTGATCCCAGGACCCTGGGATCATGACCTGAACTGAAGGCAGAGGCTTTAACCCACTGAGCCACCCAGGCGCCCCCACACTTCTTATTTCTTATGTTACCCAAACTCTCTTGATTTCACTGGATTTTCAAGGTGCGACACTTGCGCATTAGGACTCTGTAACTGGGATTCTCCCAAGTGATCCCAGGCAGTACCTTCACTCCTTTTGGTGAGATAAATGCTTCATCAGCATTTTTCAGGACTCTCAATCACAGTCTTCCAAAGAAGAATCTATTTTACCAAGTGATGGAAAAATAGATGAGCCCTGACTGATCAAGTTTTACCAGAAAACAAACAAACAAAAAATGACCTTTCCTCTGTCTTTGCTTCCAGGGAAGGCATGCCAGAAGGACAAGTGTTTCTGGTGGAAAAAATACCTGTTTAACTTTCTTTAAAAAAAGATTTTATTTATTTATTTGTCAGAGAGAGAGAGAGAGAGAGAGAGAGAGAGAGCCAGCACTGGCAGACGGAGGCAGAGGGAGAAGCAGGCTCCCCGCCGAGCAAGGAGCCCGATGTGGGACTCGATCCCAGGACGCTGGGATCATGACCTGAGCCAAAGGCAGCCGCTTAACCAACTGAGCCACCCAGGCGTCCCCCTGTTTAACTTTTTAAAAAGATTTTATTTCTTTAGTTGAGAGAGAGAGAAAGCAGGAGACGGGGGGGGGGAAGGGTCAGGGGGAGAAGCAGACTCCCCGCCGAGCAGGGAGCCTGATGCGAGACTGCATCTGGGGCTCGATCCGGGGCTCGATCCGGGACTCCAGGATCATGACCTGAGCTGAAGGGAATCGCTCAACCAACTGAGCCACCCAGGTGCCCTACCTGTTTAACTTTTAGGTGAGAAGGAAAGCACCGTAGTCAGCAGGTACTCGTTCGCCATCTGTCCGGTGGGTGCTGTGCCTGTGGCATTGTGGGAAGAGGCGGCAGGTGTATGGGAAATCGTGGAGTTTAACAGTGTGGATGGCAGCGTATGGCGAGGTATCCAAGTTAGTGGGTCTGGAGTCTAGAGCGTAACACGGTTCAGAAGAAGAAGCCTGTCGTGTACCAAGGTGTAGTCTGGCGCAGACCCCGTGGAGGGGGGTGATGTCATCTGGGCCCCAAAGGACAGCTGGGATTCGGATGGTTGAGGGCACTCTTAAGTAAGGACAAGTGTGCATATTGGAGAAAGGCACAGTGAAGAAAGTGGCTTCTGGGGCATACAAGTTGACAATGGTGAGAAATGATGGGCTTGAGAAGAAATCGAATGCCAGCCTAAAGACTGGGGATTGGATTTTGTGGGCACTTAAAGACTGTGTTCCATTAGGCTGAGCGGCATGGAGGTTCATGGAAATTCCTCCTTTCCTGATGTGTCTGATAGGTGAGCTCCCGAATACCCACCTCGCCAGGTTTGGATTGCATCCTACGTGTAAACCTTGTTTGAGATCAGATGGAGGAACCTTCATTCATTGATTGATCGATGTCTGTTGGGCATTGATGGGCATCTCTGAAAATGACATACTTTTGAAAAGGTGACTCACCCATACACATAAGCAAGGAATGCCAAAGTGTTTGCCAGATACACTGTGGAGGGTGATCTCTAAAGAAAGAAAATGGTTGTAACTTTGGCAAAACAGCCTTCCTACCCAGCTAAGCTGGTGTACGAGGGACTCGGGGCATGCGGATTGTAGGCTTTCGATTTGCCTCTCACCCCCTCTTGCTTCGTCGTGAGTTCCTTCGGCATATTTTGCCACATCCCACTGTGCTCTGGCTGTGACTCAGAGCCTGTTTTGGTGAGTTTGGCTTATAGTGTTTGTCCTTTAAGCGATGTATCATGGAACAGTTCAAAAAATATGGCCAACTCCAGCAAAGCGGTAAAATCCTACAGTTCTTTCCCCATTTCCTTTCTCTGTAGTGCGGAGGTCATGGCGCTGCGTGAGGAGAATGAAGGGCCCCAGTATAACCCAGGACAGGGCGGCAACTGCAGACTTGGCCCAAATTGGGCACATAAGTCCATGAGATAAATGCATAGCCTTGGAGTTGGAAGCACCTTTGGTCGTCTCACAGTTGCGTGGCTTAATTTTGCTGATGAGTCTGGGTGTATTGTTAGGTTAGCTAATTGGTGTTTCCTGCAAAGTCATGTGGAAATTTGATTGTTTCTTCCTTAGGCTGATTCTTTTGAACTCTACTGCCATTTTGGCCATACTTTTTCTTCAGTTGTGATTAATCATCTGCTGGCAAGAGCTTCTAAACTTTCCTCAAGTCATCAAATATTTACTAAGCGCCTGCTTCTAGACACTCAGGATCCAGAAATGAGAAAGTTTTCAAAGAACTGGCTTCACGGGCCTTGCGTTCGAGGCCTGATTTGTGTTTAAGTTCCTCCAGCTGATCAGCCAATGAATGACTGTTTCTCGAGTCTCTCATACATTGGACATTGGTCTTGTTCTGTGGGGTGCAGTTTGGGCTTCCAAGGGTCTGCCTTCTTGTTGGAAATCCAGAGCTAATCTTAACATCCACAGAATGAATAGAGAACATGACCTTGGTAGGTGGCTGAAGGCTTGAGTGTCCAGCATCTCTACAGACTGAGAGGCTGGGGCAGTTCCGAAGAAAGAAGCCAGAGGGTAAGGCAAGGCGGAACCTTCTGGAAGGCAGCAGATTAACGGGCTAGAGGAGCTGCTGCAGAAAGCAGCCTGCAGTGGTTCCTCTTTTCATGGCCCTCCTCCCTTGCTGATCTTTGTGGGGGGTTCATGTAACACCAGTCTCCCCCGTGCGTGGACTCTGTAGTGGAGCTGTTGGCTCTGCTAGGCCTCCCGGCCTCCAGCCCTGGCTGACTCCCCGGGAAAGCCAGAGCTGCAGGAGCCCTGTCTGCCCGTGGGAGTCTCCTCCTAACTGGCCCCATGAAACAGGCGGGACTTGTCAACTGTTACGATTTCTGAGGCTCTTCTCACCCTCTTCCTGTGTATCACTTGATTCTCTAATCCTGCGCAGTTCTAGAATAAATAGTGCTTGGAGTGGCTCGGGTAATTGTTCATCGTTCAACTTGAAAGGAGAAGGAGAAAGTATAACGGATGTGGACATGAATCTGGGACCAGGCATTCTTCAGTGTAAAACGGAGTCTTTTCCGAAATTTGATTTGTAAGTTATTGTTCGCAACACAGAAAACCTTTTCCTCCTAGAAGCCAAGTTCTACGTGCTGATTAAGATTTCCGACTGGCCCACAGCCGCCTGGTTAGTAAGTGTGCCTGAGCTATAGAATTCACACCCTAAGTGGCAGATGTGACTGTGTCTCTGGGAAAATGGGTTCTGCATTCCAGTTTGGAATGCCAGGAAATAAGTCCCCTTCCTTGACGGGGTTGGGGTGAGGAGCTTGGGGAGGACACCCCCAGGCCTGGCACCCGGATGCTCTGGCAGCTGAGGAATGACCCATCCACCCCACCCGTCAAAACCGGCAGCCAGTGTGGCTCCCTGGAAGGTTCTAGTGACAGGCATGTGGCGGAGGGCGGGGGAAGGCCACAATGGCGTCCGGCTGAGGTGCAGCTGTTTCTAGGTGCCCTGCTTCCAGTCCGGGGCTTGGCAAGCCCTTTTAACAAGGGAGATTTCATCTTTTCCTTCCCTTCATGCCTGCTCTCTTCTTGGTGAAATTATCGAAACCCAGTTATTCTGTGTCTTTCTCTTTTTAATCCTGTGACGGTCCTGGCCAAGATACCTGTGTCATTTCTTGTTCATCGCTCTTTCCAGAACACTTAATACTCCATTGAAGAGGGGCGCCTGGGTGGCTCGGTCAGTTAAGCGTCAGCTTTCTGCTCAGGTGGTGACCCCAGGGTCCGGGCGCCCTGCTCGGCGGGGAGCCTGCTTCTCCCTCTCCCTCTGCCCCTCCCCACTGCTCATGCTCACTCTCTCTTTCTCTCTCTCTCAAATAAATACATAAAATCCTAAAAAAAATCAGTTGAAGAGAACTCCCTGTTGTGGAGAAAGTGTTTTTCTCCTAAAGGAGTGCTAGCAAGGAAGAACGGAAGCCATAAGGCATTGGTGATTCTGCAGTGGCCCTCAGGGACAGGATTTGGTGATGTCGTGACGAGGTGTGAGATGAGGCATTACTCTCAGATCTTCACTCCTGTCACGGAAGCTCTATGGAGCTGAACTTCCTGGCTCTAGATTCTATAAGGTCCAGGCAGTCTAGAAACCCCCACTACTTACGTAAAATGACACCATATAAACCCAGGGACAAAAGAACATAGATTGGTTAAAGCTGTCCACAATCACAGGCCAAGTGCCACTAGATGGTGGCAGCAAGATAGAGCCAGAATTTATAAATAGGTCATTAATTAATCAATTAATTATTTTTAATTGTTTTTAGAGAGGGAAGTGGGGAGGGACCAAAGAGAGAGAGAGAGAATATTAAGCAGGCTCCATGCCCAGCACAGAGCCCGAGGGGCTCGATCTCACAACCCTGAGATCATGACCTGGGTGAAATCAAGAGTCAGACGCTTAACCGACTGAGCCACCCAGGCATCCCAGCAGGTCACTTTCAAAATGACATTTTGAAGAAGTCCGCTTATAAACAGGTAGTAATTACATTAGCTTGTGATACCCCAGACTCCCTTTGTTTTGACTCTATACTATCCAACAAATTTCTAGTTCTGATTTGGCTTACCATGCAGATTTCTCTCTTGGGAGAGAGTAATGTTGGCTAGAAGATGGGACTATCCAATCTTATTAATGGTCTGTTTCTTGGAGCAGAAATTAGCAAATTGGCCATTTACTTGATGTGTTGGCCTTTTGTGAACTTGGTTAGAATGAGCCCACTCTCAAGAGCCATGACAATTGAAGACCAGATTCTGGACCTTGGGGACACAACCAGCGTGCCTGGTCTGGCCAAAGACATCTGTCACCTCTCACTTTCCAGATGGGAAACAGAGCTGCAAAAAAAGTGGTGTGACTTTCCCAAGGTGCTCACAACGGCTCAGCCATGACAGACCTGGGCTTGGAATCACAGTCTCCTGACCCTCATGCTGGAGCTCTTTTCAGAGACTGCTCTCATCACAGCCCCACACCCAGGTCCGATCTTGTCCCCTGAACGGCCGAAATGGGCAGGTAGGAAGGAAACAAGAGAGGATCGGAGGGCAGGATTTGCTCTCTAAGTGTGCTCCCTATCAAATAGGAAGTTATCATTTAAAACCAGGCACAGTACAAGTGCCAACCACCGCATTCTAGGAGGGGGAGTGCCAGTGGCTCATGGAGTGCCATGCCATGGAGTGCCACGCCTGAGCTACGGGCATGATTTGGTGCTGATGTCATGACCGCTGTCAGTGGGACCTGTGTGGAAGCATCCCTGGTGTGTTCACAGAGCCACCCGGTGACATCTGACTAAGCAGCTCCGATTGGCTTGCTCTGGTGCCCCGTGTAATGACATTTCCTCCAAAGTTCAGGGCTTAACAGTGGCAGCATGCTCAGCTGGGAGAATTGGAGAATGTGACTCAAGACGGGCTAAGTGAATCTGAGATTTTATTCAGCAGGAACAAGGGAGACATGGAATGTTCTTAAAACATTTGGACTCTGGGTTTTTTTTTTTTTTAAAGGGCCTGAAGCCGAAGCTAGGTCCGTGGGGTTCCAGTGCTCACAGTTGAGTGACGGAGCCTATTGTGATCACCCCAAACCCTAAATTAATTTTAACTGGAAGTCAACTGAACGGTCCCGAAGCGCCATGACATTAGAGACGTTCCCCTGTTCTCAACGAGTATGCGGTGCGGCTTCTTCCCCAAACAAGGATGTGGCCGGGGCCGCCACCGGTTATCTCAGGTGGTGGCAGCAGGGTGCCAGGGAGCAGTTTAGCGTGCCACTGGAAGCACGGGCCGGACCCCCACGCGGCCGACCCCTCGCCAGGTGGAACCGGCAGCTCAGCACAGCCCTGCCCCGCTTCCGGCATGGTGGAGATCGGAAATGTTAAAATGTGCGGAAACATTTAAGGATTAAATGTCTTGTGGGGGGCCTGGGTAGTGGAGTCAGTTAGGCGCCCGACTTTTGGTTTTGGCTTGGGTTGTGATCTCAGGGTTGTGCGATTGAGCCCTGCGTTGGGCTCTGCACTCAGCAAAGAGTCCGCTGGAGATTCTCTCTCCCTCTTCCTTTGCCTGCCCCCTCCAAGGACACACTTTCTCTGTCTCTCTCAAATAAATAAATAAATAAATAAAATATCTTTTAAAATTTTGTTTTTTAAAAGATTTTATTTATTGGGGGGGAGAGAAAGAGTGAGAAAAAGAGAGAGGGACGGCATGAGCAGAGAGAGGGAGAAGCAGAGTTCATGCTGAGCAGGGAGCCCGATGCGGGATCATGACCTGAGCCGAAGGCAGAGGCTTTAACCCACTGAGCCACCCAGATGCCCTAAATAAAACCTTTAGCCAAAATAAAATGTCTTGTCTGAGTTCAGCTGCTGATGTAGAATTGGACCTTAGGTAATCTTATATAAATTGGCCAGAAGTCTCACTGATAACATCAACAGTTAACTCATATTTTGCATATTATATGTATTATATACTGCATTCTTACAATGAAGTAAGCTAGAGAAGAAAATGTTATTAAGAACTCATAAGGAAGAGAAAAATACAGGTATAGTACAGTGTTGCGTTTATTGAAAAAAACCCACATGTCAGTGGACCTGCGCAGTTCAAACCCATATTGTTCAAGGGTCAACAGTACTTAAAAAGAAAAAAAAAGCCTATCTTTCATGAAGTTTCATCTCTGTCTCTCCTGCCGCTTACCCAGAGTAGAGTAAATGTTTGTTGTTGATATTCTTTTTTTTTTTTTTAAGATTTTATTCACTCATTTGACAGAGACAGATCACAAGTAGGCAGAGAGGCAGGCAGAGACCGAGAGAGGGGGAAGCAGGCTCCCCACCAAGCAGAGAGCCTGATGCAGGGCTCGATCCCAGGACCCTGAGATCATGACCTGAGCCGAAGGCAGAGGCTTAACCCACTGAGCCACCCAGGCACCCTGTTGTTGATATCCTTGAACCCCGCCTCATCCCACTGTGGGAGCAGGACCTTAAAAGCATCTAGCAGTATAGCATGAGAAGCAACCCTTTCTTTCTTGTCTGCATCACAGTTGTGGTCAATGGAGGGAGGGAATCCTGCTGTTCAACCGACCTTGGCAGATCCAACTGGAAACTAACCAGCTAATTTCTGGACCCAAATGGTAGAGAGAAAGTTCAGCTCATCTGGAACTCCGCTTCATGCCATCCTAAGCAGGCTAGTGAGGCTTGCACAGAGTGGCAGAAGATGAAAAAGCACAGGCAGGGTAAATATGCAAATTTGCATTTCCTTTAACAAGCCCCAGTGCTTTGCAGATAGAAAAGGGGAATTGCTTCTCCATTTTGTAAGTATAAATGGTTGGGATTCGCCCGAGGCAAATGGCCCGTCCCACAGCCTACTTCTCCTTGTTCTCCCCATGCCCACTCCACGTTGGACAATTCTGCTTTTTCCCAGCTGGGATACGATGTTCACTACCATGCAGTTTGAGGTTTGGAAGGGTGTGGTACTGTGGACGGGGGTTGCCGGTTATATTTGCTTTTTCCACCGCTTGCAAATCGTAGCTCTTAGGCTTTGCTTTCTGTACTCCGCCCTAGAGGCCTCTTCCAGCTCTTTCTGGTGTAGCTCCTTGTGCTACAGAACAGGCTTTTAGCGAGAACAGTGTCCCTGGGTAAACTCAAGTGTATCGGGCTTTTCTAAAAAGGAAACTCTGTATTGTTGCGGCAGCGCCCCTCCAGCAGATGCAGTGGCTGACTCTTGCTGATGATGTACGTTTCATTTTCTGATCAGGTTATTTGTCCTAATTTCAGCCAAATGACCGTGTGAGTGAATAACGCCAGTGTTGCCACATACGGGCGGGCAGTCAGCCTGGAGAGGGAGCAACAGGAAAAGAAAGGGGCAGGTTTTTTATCACTGCTTTTGCTCTCCTGCTTTATTCTGCTGATATTTATTTCTGCTTCTTATTTCGGACTCTCCCCATCTCCACGTGCACACACATATTCGTGCTTCCATTAAGAATTACGGGCTAAAAATGAATGAATATTTTGCTTTGTTAGCATTTTGGTGTGCATGGCATTAACACTTCCCCACCGGTGGGCCCTAAGGGAGGTTCAGTAAACCTGGAATCCTCTGGAATACTAGGTTCTTTCTCCAGGGTCTGTCGTATCTTGTTCACCCAGACTTTGGCATCCTGAAACAGAATGCCTAATTATTCCTGGACAACTTTGAAGTTTATATTGGACTGTAGTGTCATTTGACTCTTGAGTAATATTGGGATGAGCCCTTTACTAAAAGTAGATTAGTGTGTCATTTTTGTTTTTATTTTTTTTCAAAGATTGATTGATCGATTGATCTGAGAGAGGGAGAGCACGCGTGCGTGCATGTGAGTTGGGGAGAGGGGCAGAGGGAGAGAGAGAGAGAAAATTGCACGATCCTGAGATCATGACCTGAGCTCAAATCAAGAGGTGGCTGCTTAACCAACTGAGCCACCCAGGCGCCCCTAGTGTGTCATTTTTAGATGTGATTGGGCTCTTCGGTCGTATTGTTTTGACTGCAGAACATTCGTTGATTAAATGAATAGCACAGTCATGAATTCCGGAATAGGCAGACTTCTCTAAGCTCATATTTGCATACAGTGTCTAGGTTGATACTCCTTCCCAATTTGAAAAAAAAATGGCTACTATATATTTTTGTTCTAGGGACAGAGTTTAGGTCTTGAAGAATACGTACACAAAGAAGAGAAAATTTTGCCTTGACGTTGTCCCAGAAAACACGCAGATTAGGAATTAATTAGGCCCATTACCAGTCTTGTCCCACATGAAGAGGTACATTTTATTCCCATCACTGCATCTGGGAAAAGAAGATTCAGACTTCTAGACCTCCTGGAATGAAATGTTTTTAGAAGGTGCATTTCCGTCCAGGATGTGGGTTTCCCATAGATAAGTATGACAATGACCATGTCACTGGTTCGCAAATTTGTGGATTGTGCCTATGTTCCAGGATGCTTCTAGTTTCAAATACACATATATGAGACTAGAAGAATTGTCCATACATATTATTTTTATTTTATTTTTTAAAAGATTTTATTTATTTGATAGAGATCACAAGTAGGCGGAGAGGCAGGCAGAGAGAGAGAGAGAGGAGGAAGCAGGCTCCCTGCTGAGCAGAGAGCCCGATGCAGGACTCTATCCCAGGATCCTGGGATCATGACCTGAACTGAAGGCAGAGGCTTTAACCCACTGAGCCACCCAGGTGCACCTGTCCATACATTTTAATACATTGAATACATTTATAAATAAACAATTAATTTGTATTTAAAACAACAGCTGACTGGTGTCTTCACTCGGGGCAGTGGCCTATCAGAATGAAGGCAAAGTTAAATGTTGTATTTATTTCCCATTTTGTTGCTGACAGTAGAGTACTGTTAGGAAGGCCAGAGGTCCCAGCTGAAAAAGTCACCTGAGGCCAGGAAGAGCTGGCACAGGTTCAAATCCATGACAACGGGCTGAGAGGGGCAAGGTCAAGCAGCAGAAACCACGCACCGAGGCTGGGAGCGAAAGGCAGGCCTTGGAAAAGTTTGGGTGGCGTGGAGTTGGGATCCCAGGCCATTGGGAGGAACAGGCAGTGTGGACAGGTCCTACTGAATCTGGTGATTAAACCGCGCACGTGGAAACATGTCAGAAAGGTTCCGCCCCCTTCTTCACGGACCATCAGTACGTTGTGTAGGTGACCGGCATGGACTGTAACCCATGCATTCGGGTTTTCTGGAACTGGGCTGAGTATTGACATGCTCAGGCCGGATGAGCGCATTTGCTTGTGGGTTGTGCTTCTTAGCTTGGCTCTCGTTTCCCATCACCGCTGCGCTCTGACTCACCAATGGCCTCCCACATGTCATTAGGTGGCTCAGCTGCTGCTTTCACTTCTCCCAAAGGTGCACAGAGGTTTGGGTCTCAGCTTGTACATTTTTGTCTCCTGAGAGCCGCAGGAAGTCGCCGCTTGCTAGTTTGATTTGCTGAGTTGAATCCTTACGTGTCTGATAGTTTCAATTTCCTTTCTCATAGGTATTCGATCCTGATGACCTTTATTCAGGGGTCAACTTCTCCAAGGTTCTGAGCACACTTTTAGCTGTCAACAAGGCAACAGAAGGTAAGCAGGCTTTGTGATTTATGAGTGGCGCGTGACATGTTTGGTTCCACGGTCTTCTCATGCCCTTAGGAGCCAACTGTGGCCAGGACGGTTTGATCGGGGCATATTTCTCCTCTCCTGGCAAATAAATCCCAGTGGGGGGGGGGTCAAATGCCTTAATTGTCCATGGAGTAGGATTTTAACACGCCTCTCACAGATGTTACTGCAGCGCCCTTCATATAAGGATAAGAACCAAGAAGCTATTTTGTTCAAAGCTGTGGAATAAGCCCCTGAGTGTAACAAGACAGAAAAGGAAAAGGAAGACAAGTTCTCTTTTTCATAAACTTCACAGAAGATAGCTGTTACTTCCCTGTCCCCGCTACTGACATGTTTTTCTCAGATTTTTGTATGTGTCTCTCCATGCAAAGGAAGCCATCAGTAACCTTGCACTGGAAATGAAACCTCAGGTTCATAGTTAATGAAAAAAATCCTTTTTTAAATTATTATTTAAACGTTTAATAGCCGCCACATCGGAGGTATTGAATATAAATCTTAAAGAATATAAAGAAAACGTGGATATCTTGAAGTATAACTTCACTCCTTCTGCGAGACAGCATCTTACCTACAGCTGGATGGAAATCACCAGAATTAAAATGCGTTGAGACAGGGACGCCTGGGTGGCTCAGTTGGTTAAGCGGCTGCCTTCGGCTCAGGTCATGATCCCAGCGTCCTGGGATCGAGTCCCACATCGGGCTCCTTGCTCGGCAGGGAGCCTGCTTCTCCCTCTGCCTCTGCCTGCCACTCTGTCTGCCTGTGCTCGCTCGCTCTCTCTTCCTCTCTCTCTGACAAATAAATAAATTTTTAAAAAAATTAAAAAAAATGCGTTGAGACAAAAAAAAATGCATTGAGCCCTTACCAGGGGTCTAAACAATTCTAAGAACCATTGGTGGGCTCATCTTTTTTTTTTAAAGATTTTATTTATTTATTTGTCAGAGAGAGAGAGCGAGCACAGGCAGGCAGAATGGCAGGCAAAGAGAGAGAGGGAGAAGCAGGCTCCCCGCCGATCAAGGAGCCCGATGTGGGACTCGATCCCAGGACGCTGGGATCATGACCCGAGCCGAAGGCAGCCGCTTAACCGACTGAACCACCCAGGCGTCCCGGTGGGCTCATCTTTGAGAAAGAATTCTAGGGGTAGGTATTATTATTAGGTCCATATGACAGATAAGGGAAGTCAGGCCCCCAGTTGCCCAGTTAGCAAGTGGCAGAGCTGGGATTCAGACCTGCATCAGATGGAGCCCCGACCCTTAATGCCGGAGCATGGCTTTTAGGGTTCAGACTGTTGGAAAGTCAACAGGCTGTGTGCCCAGCACTGCCAAGCGCCACAAAGGAAGTGTAAGATACAGTCCCCGCCCTTGAGAAAATGTCTATTTAGGAAGGCTCCACTTCCCCACGTGAGAGGATTGGCGAACAAGAGCAGACAATGTAGTCAATGCCAAAGCTATCAAGTAATTACCGTTTTAGTCAAAAGAGCTGTATATAATAGCAATAAGTGTAAAAATACTTTTCTGGAGTTGTTCTTTTGCTATTTGGGAAAAAAAATGCTTTTGAGCCATTGCAAGGCGCGTAGCAGAAAGTACAGCTAATTCAAGGAACTATATTTAACATACACGACAAGCACCCAGGGCTGGGCAGGGAGGATCGTGTAATTCTAACATTATGCCATACAAATTATACGTTCTTTTGCCAAACTCTGCTAGCAGGTTTTACAGTCTCTTCCCTTGCCACAGATATTTATAAAATATAAGGAGGTGAAAGTTAAAACATCAAGGAAATTACTTGGATACTGAGCTTGTCGCCTAGGGAATGTTTGGGCTCTAGACTTTTGCAGTTTATGTCTTTTAAAAATAAATGGAGAGGAAAAGAACCCTCATTTGAATTTGTCAAGAAGCTAGCTCCTCTCTTTAGCATGCTGTCAGCATACGGAAAACATCCAGCTCAGCTCTGGTCTGATCGAATTTCTCGAGGTTTCAAGGAAGAGAAGATTCTTGAATTTGAGTTTTTCAAAGAAGGATCCTCGGTGTCAAGATTGCATCTCTCCCAGACACACATTCTGTCTCCGATTCTCCTTCTCCCGGGCTCCCACCCCACCGCCCCCCGCCTCCCCAGCCCCAGGCTGGTCACAGACGCCACACATACTGCTGCCTACCAGGACGAGAACCACCCAGTTAAGGGCCAAAACACAAAGAGAGAAGTTTGAAATATTTCAAAGTAATAAGAGCCACAAACAGCTGTTTGGTACCCAATATAGTTCTGCCTTGGATAACAGGGCGTACTGTTGCCACTGGCTCAAGAGGGGCCAGTGGTAGGGAAATGGGTTAAGCGAAAATGTGGCTTTGTCGCTGTTTTTCATTCTACTGGACGGCGATGGCCAGTAAGGTTATGCAGAAGGAAGCTGGCCGCCGGCTTGGAGGGGGCGGGTGGGTCGAATGAAATGCACTTGGCCCGTCCCTAGCCATAACAGTGAGGAGGACGGCCCCGGGAGCCTTTGATGATGTCCTGTGAAAGACGGCGTGCTCTGTAGCTGTGTTTCGGACAGGAGCAGTTCCCTTTACCTTGCCTTTTCTTCTTTTCACAGATCAGCTCTCAGAAAGACCATGTGGACGTTCCTCTTCTCTTAGTGCTGCTAATAGTTCTCAGACGAACCCGCCGGGAGCGGTGGTCAGCGCACCCCCAGGCCCGCAAAGGCAGTCCAAGGCGGTGGTAAGTACCGAACCCCATTCCCCTTGCCCGTTCTAAGATCCGTCAGATGAGATCCCCTGGCCTGGTTTCAGCTGCCTCGGTGGTGAGACAGCTGGCCTCTGCGTTGGGGGCTGGGGCTTCACCCCCAGAACGACTCTGAAACCCGCTGCCAGTTCAGGCCTGTGGGCCAGAGGGTCAGAAACTCGGGGGTTGAAGCCCCGGAGTTCTTCCCCTTCCTGGAGCCGAGTGAATCCTTTCCCGCAGAAGGCTCTGCAAATGGAAGTCACTAGAACCACATCCGCATTAGCTGTACCCGGTTGTCTTTGCATTTGGTCTTAATGGGAGCGTTTATCTGGGAGGAACCGCCTGTCTTCTGCTCGTTAGAGACTTTGTTCCCTGTCAGAAGCCACCCACTTGCTTTAAGCCATCAAGAGCTCTTGCTTCCAAAGCACTTTAACTACTTCCAAAGCGCTTAACCTTTTGAGATCACGATCCCTCTGAGGAGCCGATGAACACGACGGTTCCACAGCCCTGGGACCCTCTCAGATTGTGCGCAGAATCTCCAGCCTGTGAACTTCGGGGGCGGGGGGCGGGGGTTTGGGTAAAGGTCCATCGTGCTCATCAGCTTCTCAAAGGCGCCCCTGACAGCTTAACGACTCCCCACTCAGGTACCGAGGAGGTATTTGGTGTTTGCCAATGACTAAATCTTAGCCAGTTTAAGATATTCTTAGCAATGGGGAGGTGGGTGGCAGATTTTATGGGTAGATTAGTACCTAATCTTGGCTGTGTAATTGTGTAAGACCGTGTCTGTGTGTTGGGTAGAGGCGGCTCATTTAAATAAGTACCTTCAGATAATTGGTGAGGGGGAGGGAAATGAGAGCTGTGACCCCCCCCTTCCAAATGCATATTCTCACGAATGCAGCAGGTTACATGCGCTTCCGAGGGGCTTACTCACCTCCCCCCCCGCCCCCCGCCAGCCACCTCCCACCCTGTCCCACTCCTTAGCTAAAAACTCAAAACTGAGGGAGACCTGGGGTTTCGCTTTACTGGCCTCCATTCATTTAATTTCTGCCCCTGCCCCATTTAGGGGGCCGCTTAATCTGGTGTGGCTTTTGTTTCTCTAGGAGATGACGGAAAATGGAAGCCATCAGTTGATAGTAAAGGCAAGATTCAACTTTAAGCAGACTAATGAAGACGAACTGTCGGTTTGTAAAGGGGACATCATTTATGTCACCAGAGTTGAAGAAGGAGGCTGGTGGGAAGGCACATTAAATGGCAGAACAGGCTGGTTCCCTAGTAATTATGTCCGAGAAATTAAATCCAGTGGTAAGTAGATCTTTTAAAAGCCTGTTTGAGTGTGACTCTTGTACTTTCTTTTGTTCCTACTGCGACGCTGGTCGTTTTACTGGGTTCCCAGAAACTATTTGTACTTGTGCGTGCGTGCCGACAATAAGGGTGGAAGAGAACTGGGGGAGAAAAATCTGTGATTAGATGTTTTGAAACAGTGTTGTATTTAGATTACATCAAGGCAGCAAAAACCTAAAAAAGCCCAAGAATTCAAAGCTCAGACAACTGTTCTACCTTAACTATGTCCCCTTCTGTTTACTAATTCTAGCCCGTGGAAGACTGAGCACAGTCCTTCCTGCGGCTCCAAGACTCACCATGGTAGAACACAATAATAAGAGAGGCCATGTGCTAACTTCCTTTTTTTAGCCCTAAGCTCTTTAAGCAGACCTAAGTCTAAATGCCTCGGGGATGTGTTCGAGAAATAACAATAGTAGGACTGCAAGCTGTCTGGCTGCTTTTATTCTGAAGAAGATTTGCTTTAACTCCTTGCGTACTGCTAACTGCTTATCCTCTTTCATAATAATATCCAGAGAATGCAATCTAATAATTCTTCAGTAGTCCTTCTAGAACTTTCTTAGGTAACTTCCTTGCTTTTTTATTATTTAAGAAACTAGGCCCTGCCTATATTACCAAAGACCCCTGATGTATAAAGACATATACAATGCAGATAACATAGTGTTCACTTATTCATGTTATTAGATCTCTTCCCCAAAATATTCACCCAAGGGCTCCTTTGAGTGGTTAGCTCCTCAGTGCATTTTTTCTTTCCTAGATGTTTTTATTGTTTTCTTAATGCCTCAAAATTAATACTGTTAATGACTGTAATTATAGGCTCACTGTAAATGAATTAAAACATTACAGAGATATATAATGTAGATAATGTGAATCTTCTTTGCACCTCCCCCAGATAACCACTGTTTGGAGTTTGTTTTTTTTTTTTAAAGAATTTATTATTTGACAGAGAGAGACACAGCGAGAGAGGCAACACAAGCAGGGGGAGTGGGAGAGGGAGAAGCAGGCTTCCTGCTGAGCAGGGAGCCTGAGCCCGAGGCAGGGCTCTATCCCAGGACCCTGGGATCATGACCTGAGCCAAAGGCAGCCGCATAACTACTGAGCCACCCAGGCGCCCCTGTTTGGAGTTTTTTTTTCCCCCTAAAGCATTTAAGAGAAAGTTTAGTTTGCATACTTTCTGTATTGTGTGTTCATTTAAGGGTGGCAGGGGTCTGGGAGAGGATATCTCCTTTAATGGAATAAATGTTTACTAACAGATTTATAATTACATGAGTATGTATAGACTTCTTAGCACTTTTTAAAGATTTTATTTTTTTTAAGATTTTATTTATTTATTTGACAGAGATCACAAGTAGGCAGAGAGGCTGGCAGAGAGAGAGGAAGGGAAGCAGGCTCCCTGCTGAGCAGAGAGCCTGATGTGGGGCTCGATCCCAGGACCCTGGGATCATGACCTGAGCCGAAGGCAGAGGCTTTAACCCACTGAGCCACCCAGGCGCCCCTAAAGATTTTTTTTTAAGTAATCTCTACACCCAACATGGGGCTTGAACTCACAACCCTGAGATCAAGAGTCACAGGCTCTACTGACTGAGCCCGCTGGGCCCCCCTTATCACTTTTCATTACTGGGAATCACAACGTTTCTCCTGAGCCCAGAAATATTTTTCCGCGCCTTGCTTGGAATTTCCTTGGTTTTAATGATCCTTGCAGCTGATTCCTACCCCTTGCTACAGCTTTTAGTTACAGGTGAGCTGGTGGTCAGGGTCTCTAGCTTTCCAGATTCACACTAGCTTTGTTCCTTGATGCCCTGTCTTCATCTGCAAAATTAAAAGCCACAGCACTTGCTGCCTTGCCTAGGAATCCCAGCCATTGTTGGGAGGACACGGGAAGTGGACAGACAGCATGCCTTCACCGTCATGTCCCTCACTGACATGCCTCGTAGCGCAGTCTGGCTGTCGGTCCTGGGCTTTGGACCCTTCCCTTCAAGTTTCTCGTAGATTCTCTTTGGTTTGGAGCTCAGTGAAGGACTCACATGGCAAGCTCTGGCTCTGATCTGAGCACCTAGGTAACCCTCAGAAGCATCTTACCCACCTGTCAAGGATAGGTCTGGACAACAGGGGCCAGCAAGCCTGATGGTTAAATGAGACCTCATTTGAACTCAGTAACCAGAGTGATTCTTTCAAAACAGAACTTGGGTGATGGCTCCCCATCTGAAAGAGAGTAGAAGCCAAGGTCATCTCACTACTCTACGAGGTCTTCCAGGATTTGGCTTCCTGTTGCCCCTCTGACGTCCTCGCTGACCTTTCTCCCCCTCACGCTACTTTAGCCACATGACACCTGCGTCACTGGCTGCGCCCCTGCCCGGGACTCTCTCCCCAGATCTGCATGATGGGTTCCCGCACCTCCTTTAGGTCCTTGCTTACTTGTCTGTTTCACAGAAGGGCCTTCCCTGGTCACCTGAGAAAACGGAACCTTATCCCCATGGCCCCGCCCCCCTCCCCTGCACTGCTTTTTGGTTTACCATTTCTGTCTAATGTGGTATACATGTGCTGATTTATCTCATTCTCTGTCTGTATCTTACCATTACAGTGCACATGCCATGAGGACAGAGATGTTCTTCTGTTTTGTTTAGGCTCAGGAAATCTCACTGAGCGTTAGCTACTGGGTAGCAGCAGTGCTGTAATAGTCTGTCCTCATGGACCCTGCCTCCAAGGACCTGACAGTCTAGCGGTCAAGATAAGTGTGGACGTAACCAACTGTAACAGGACGACACAAGATAGGTAACACAGGCAAAGCTCTAAGTCTAGGTAAGGTGCTGTTAGAGCAGTAAAGAAATGACTCCGTTAACAATATTAACAATAACCTCAGGGTGGGGGAGGCGGTAGCCCTTAAATTGGGTCTTGAAGGATGCAAAGAAACTTCTGCAGGTAGAAGGCTGGAGGGCGTTTGCAAGTTAAGGAATGGAAGTCAGGGCACGGGGTGGTTGGTGGGGTGACTGGGGTTGAGGGGAAGGCAAGTCAAGAGAGTGGGGCCTTGGCCGGAGCCACATGAAGAAGGGTGTCAACGAAAAGCAGGGGATCGCGTGTGGTTCCAAGGGCTGGATGGCGGAGAAGAGGTGGGGGTACTCACCGAGGGTGTGGGGAAGCCAGCAGAGGTTCTTGCTGAGAGCGAGGCAGTCCAGGTAGTGGTATGGGCCACTCTCGCGATAGTGGAGCAGAAGAAGTGGGTGGCTGCAGTAGACACTGTTAAAATCCAATCGAGAAAATTCGCTGATGACTTGTTACAAGCGAAAGGGAAGAGGGGAGGGTAACTCCAAGTCTAGGGGTCCAGCCTGAGGGTGAGCTCTTTAAGGGCATGTGGCGTGCCTTGCCACGACGGGCTGTCAGGCAGAGAAATGAGACATGAGTTTTGCCCTCGCATTCCTAGGCTAGTATGGGGGGGTGAGACCTCCTCGAATGTAGTAGGATAAGCTCAGTGATAGCGTTAAATGCAGGGCACTGTGGAGAGTGGTGAGCCGAAGAGGGGATGCCTGACTCACAGGACGTGCCGGGCGACGGGGTCTGTCTTACCCATCTTTGTCAGGAGATGGTTGACTCGTGCTGAACTCCATTAATAGAGAGGATGAGGAGTGTGTGTGTGTGTGTGTGTGTGTGTGTGTTGGGTGGGTGGTCAGCACTGAAGAGGAAGACTTGCTTTGGACATGGGGAGTAGAGGTGCCAGAGAGTCGTAGTTTGGACGATTTCCGGCAGGTAGTTGTCCTTGTGGATGTAGGGTCGGGGGGGAGAGCAAAAGGCTAGAGATGAAACCGACAAAAAGTGATGGTGAGGCGGAAACTCTGGAGCAGATCGTCAGTGGACGGGGAGTGCCCTGTGCGTGGAGAGATCAGAAGAGGCTTCACGGAGGAGGCGGGCTTTGAGCTGAGCGCCCAAAGACATGGAGGCCAGGGTAGGCGCAGATGAGAAGAGAGGACAAGCCAAGTCACAGTGATTGGTGGGGACAGGACAAAGGCCACACAAGTTCGATGCCGTGCTGTTTCGTGCTTGGTCTAGAAAGTACCTGTCAATTTTTTCTTTTCTTTCCATGAAGCTCATACTGATGTATAAGCTGAGGAAAGGAGGTTTGTCTTTAAGGGGTTTTTAAAAAATGATTCATAGATGAAATGCATCTCTCCTAGAAACGAAACTGTCCTTTTCGAGTTTTAAACCTGGCGGCCATATAACCTTGCGGGTCATCGATGAAGTTGAATCGGGCATGGAACTAAAGGACTCCTGTGATCTCTTGTCTACTAATGATTGGGTCAGACCGGTAACACTGAGGTCACTCAAATAGTCCGTAATTGTGACCGACTCATTCATGGTAGCCTTGGGTACCTCCCGCTCATTTGGGCCGACTTTGCCCATTCCTTTGTGTTGTCTTAAAAACAAAAGCAACCAACCCTAGCCCCAGGCAAACCCTCGCCCTGCAGATTGCTGGGCTGTGGGAGTGCTGTGCAGTTTCCTTCCCTTGAGCCTGTCCCTGACAAGAGCACTTTGTGCTCTGGTAAATGCCCTCGGGGAGTGGCATTTTAAGTTTTAGATTACGATGTAACTTTTGTCTAGGAGATAATTATGGCCAAAGCCCTGGGGGCAGCTTCTTCCCTCTGTTCAGGATGAGGCTGGTTTCAGAGATCTCTTGGAGCCACCAATCTACTACTGTAGAAGGCTCAGAAATAGCATATTTTGAGTATGTCACGCACACGCGTAACTCCTTTCAACCTGAGCTTGAGGCTGAAGGTAGAGTAGGTTTTTGTGACCATGAGGATAAAAGCCTCTCACCAAGGATGATGGAACCTGGACGGTGGGTGACATTATGAAGCCGTCGTTCCCAGTCCTGCTTGCGTACTTCTCAATTTCTTGTTACATGAGAAAAATAAAGCCTAATGTGAACAAAAGTATTTTTTTCGGAAAGATTTTGTTTCATGAAAAATACATGTATGAATAAATTAGTCATGATATAAGCTACAGAAGCTTTCTTAAGGGCCTTTGCTCCTCTGTGTGGGTCAGATACGTTATAAATAAGAAAATGAGCCACTGATACAATTTTCAGTCCTTTACTTAAAAATCAGCGGTGAGGGGCACCTGGGTGTCTCAGTGGGTTAAAGCCTCTGCCTTTCGGCTCAGGTCATGATCCCAGGGTCCTGGGATCGAGCCCCACATCGGGTTCTCTGCTCGGGGGGAGCCTGCTTCCTTCCTCCTCTCTGCCTGCTTCTCTGCCTACTTGTGAACTCTGTCAAATAAATAAATCAATAAATAATCAGCGGTGACCTATAAAGTAATATGTTATTTATACCTTAGAGAAATTTCTGCCAATGCATCAGGAACATGGTGAATTTTCTCTCTCTTTCATTTTTGTTTTTGTTACTTAGGGAAGAGCTAAGGGTTCTTTCGGGACTTGGTGTTAAAATTTTCCTGGCAAAGTTTCCATGCCAAGGAAGTATTGAAGCAAGTATGATCAGAACAGATATTTTAGGCAAATTCTGTCTTCTGCCACTGGTTCAGCGAAAAGGTCATTAAATCCTTCTTGTAAAATTTCTTATTAGCAGGTAAATATAGATATCAAATGAGGAGATTAGGTAGCCTTCTAATTAAATTTGTATTAAGGCAGATTAAGAAATGGCTCTTCCTACTGATTATAAACCAAAACTAGGATTGAGCTTTATATTTAGATTTCCTGTTGTAGTCCCCTGGGTATGTCCCATGGATGTTTTGTATCCAGAGAAACTAGTTGTCACTAGACGTCTTTTTGTCCAGTGTCCACCACAGGCAGTAGGATTCGGCGCACCAGCAAGGGAGGGGAAGGAACCCGAGCTTAGTTGGAAAGGGATCTTTACATCAGGATTAGGAGGGTTTCTTAGGGCTCTGTCTGTGTGATTTGCTGCTGTTCGAGTTCTCATATGCCAGATAACTCATGTGAATTCTTCTCTACGCTGAGTGATGTCAGTGATGGGATTGGATTGAGGAAGAGCCGGTGAGAGAGACCACCTTGCCTTGTTCCTTACCTTAGTGGCGCACACTCGGCCTTCCGTCTTGCGCCATTTCTCTTAAACGCTAGCTGTGGGTTTGGGGTAGATGTTCTTTATTGACTTGAAGGCATTCCACTTCATTCCTGTTTGGGGGGACTTGGGTGGAGGGTGGGAGTTTTGTTCCCCTTGAATGAGTGTTGAGTTTTGTCAAGTGCTTTTTCCACATTGAGAGATATTATTACCCTGGGATGTTTCTTTTTAGGGTATTGATATTGTGGGTCACGTTGATTGATTTTTGAGTATATAACCATCCCTGGGATGAGTTCCGTGGTCTACAGTGCTTTAAAAATATTGCTGAATTTTATTTGCTAACATTTTGTTAAGGGTTTCTACATCTATATTCATGAGGGCCATTGGTCTGCAATGTTCTTTTTTTAGACTCTCTGTCTGGCTTTAGGATCAGTGTGAGAGTGACTTCATAAAATGAGTTGGAAGGTTATCCCTCCTCTCATTTTCTCTAAGACATCGCGAAGAATTGGTATTGCCTCTTCCTGAAACATTTGCTAGCATTCTCCGGTGAAACCATACAGGCCTGGAGAGTTCTTTTTCGTGAGTTTTAAATTTAGAAATTCAATTTCCCTGATAGTTATAAGGCTCCTCAAATGGTCCATTTCCTATTGGGTAAGTCGTGATAGTTCTTGTTTTCTGAAGAGTTGGTCCATTTCACATCTAATTATCGAATGTCTATGTGTAGAGTTGCTCAGAGTATGGCTTTATTCTCTTTTTTATATCTCCAGGGGATGTAGTGATATCCCGTTTGACTCCTGATATTGGTAATTCGTGTCTTCTCTCTTTTTTTTCCCCTCTGTCAGTCTTGCTAGAGGTTAGACAATTTTACTGATCTTACCAAAGCACCAGCTCTTCACATCACATTCGGCCACCCAGGAATCTCCAGACCGGCCACTTCCTTCCTTTCGATTCATGTCTCTCCATTCTCCTTGAGGTAGTTAACATTTTGTTTCAACTGCCATCACCCATTCCCGTGGCTCTTCCTTCCCTTCTCTGTTTCTTGGCAGGCTCTCCATTACTGTTTACCTTCCTTTTCAGCCTGGCTTTTGGAAGGTGACCGCATCTTGCTGGTATCTCTAGAAGGTCTCATTTTTATCAAGACTGACTTACGTCATCGCACAAAGTTTCTGTACGTTCTAAGTAGAACCATTATCGCTACACTAGAGAAAACTTGCTTGATAAAAAACCCCAAAGAACCCGGTAGCGGTCACTTTCGAGTATGTCTGAGAGTACAACACCATGGCGGACTGGAAGGCACAGCACACTTGGCAGCGCAGTGTCTGGTTCAAGTCCTGGCTCAGCCCCTGACAGTCTCAGATATAGGCAAGGTGCCTCCGTGTTGCTCTGCTTTGCCCGGTTAGGCCCCGTGAAGGTACCAGATAGATATGAGATCTTGAAATAGCGTAAAGGTCCCAGAAACTGGCTATGCCCCACTTGTCATCACTTGGAAGTGACAGAATTGGCCCAGATTGCTGCCTTTTGGTCTTATTTTCACTCTTCCTAGCATGGCCCAGATGGACGATTCACTGTTTACAGGAACTGTCCTTCCTTGAGCATTGCTGTTTCTACAGCTGTGCTTCTGGAATCTTCCCTGCCTGGAAAACTCTTCTACTGTTTTCTCTCCTGGTTTGAATTCTCACCACCCTCCAGGACTAGATCAAGTGCCCCCATAAGGCGCCTGGGTGGCTCAGTCAGGTAAGCATCTGCCTTTGGCTCAGGTCATGATCTCAGTGTACTGGAATCAAGCCCTGCATCAGGCTCCCTACTCAGCGGGGAGTCTGCTTCTTAGATCTCTCTCCCTCTCTCCCTCCCCCCACATGTGTTCTTTCTCTCACTTGCTTTGTCTCTCTCAGATAAATAAATAAAATCTTAAAAAAAAGTGCCCCCTGCCTAGCAAAGTCTTCCCTGACCATCCCAGCTCAAACTGATGGTTGCTCTGAAGTCCCATAGGAATCACTGCCAGTGCCATCAACCGAAGCCTTCAGTAGCTTTCTGTCTGGACATCATATGGGTCAGGAGTGCAGGCTGTTCTTCAAGCACATACCTGGGCTGCAGTCTTGGCTCTGCCATTCCAAGATATGTGCCCTTAGGCAACTGACTTCATCTCCCTGGCCTCAGTGACCTCTTCTGCAAAATGAGATCCTCTCTGCCTGACAGGGCTGTTGTGAGAATCAAATAAAATGTCTTAAAAGCTACTAAGTACCAAATAAATATAAAGGGTTTTTAAAAAAAGATTTTATTTATTTATTTGGCACAGAGAGACACAGAGAGAGAGGGAACACAAGCAGGGGGAGTGGGAGAGGGAGAAGCAGGCTTCCCGCTGAGCAGGGAGCCCGATGTGGGCCTTGATCCCAGGACCCTGGGATCACGACCTGAGCCGAAGGCAGACACTTAACGACTGAGCCACCCAGGCGCCCAAGGATATTTTTAATATAATAATAATTAAAAGCCAAGGATAGATGAGAAAATATTCATGAAATAACATTGTGCTAGGCAAATTACAGAGGAGCACTTGGCTGGCTCATTTGGTAGAACGTGCAACTCTTAATCTTGGGATCTTGACTTCAAGACCCACCTTGGGAACAGAGATCGCATAAAAAAATTTAAAAAAAAGGTTGTTAGGAGAATTACAAAACTATAAGTAAAATAAGAAAGATCTCGGGACGCCTGGGTGGCTCAGTTGTTTAAGCAGCTGCCTTCGGCTCGGGTCATGATCCCAGCGTCCTGGGATCGAGTCCCACATCGGGCTCCTTGCTCGGCAGGGAGCCTGCTTCTCCCTCTGCCTCTGCCTGCCACTCTGTCTGCCTGTGCTCGCTCTCTCTCTCTCTGACAAATAATTTATTTGTCATTTATTTATCAGAGACATGTCATTTATTTGTCAGAGACAGAGGGAGAGAGAGCAAGCGAGCACAGGCAGACAGAGTGG
>PISX010014183.1:0-53902 GCA_004024625.1 Mellivora capensis | reverse complement strand
AGACAAACCATAAGTGACTCTTAATCTCACAAAACAAACTGAGGGTTGCTGGGGGGAGGGGGTCGGGAAAGGGGGGTGGAGTAATGGACATTGGGGAGGGTATGTGCTATGGTTAGTGCTGTGAAGTGTGTAAACCTGGTGATTCACAGACATGTACCCCTGGGGATAAAAATATGTTTATAAAAAATAAAAATTATTAAAAAAAAAAGAAAGAAACTCCCACTTGTTGGGGCTCTTGGGTGGCTCAGTGGGATGGGCCTCTGCCTTTGACTTGGGTCATGGTCTCAGGGTCCTGGGATCGGGCCCTAAATTGGGCTCTCTGGTCAGTGGGGAGCCTGTTACCCCCCTTCTCTATGCCTGCCTCTCTGCCTACTTGTGATCTCTGTCTGTCGATAACTAAATAAAATCTCTAAAAAAAAAAAAAAAAAAGACTTCCTAAAGGATGTCCCTATCAGTGTGTGGGTGTAACCAATCTTGCATTGTGAGGAAGCTAGCCATTCTTCCTCAGAAGGAGCTTGTGACAAAACTGTCCCCTACCCTGAGAAAAAATAACACTGAAAGATTGTGAGCTCCAATACAAAGCTTGTAATTTTCAACTTAGGAAATTTAAAAGACATCAGATCACAACTTTTCCAAATGGAACAAACGGTTTAGAGAAAGAAAGGATGTTACTCAGTATCATTGTCTCCTCGTCATAACCTGAATATAATTTTTGAGAAAAAAATTCCTTAGCTATTAATATACCAAAATAAATTTTTAAAAATTTTTCCTCTGAGGAGCAATACATTTCAACCCAAGATAAAATTTTTTCCATGAAATTTTTTATGAGCAAAATGAGCACAAATTTTATTGTAGTTCATAAAATTCTTCGTATCTCAAGAGTATAAAATTATATCAGTGCTAGAAAATCCGTCTTTATTGATCTCTGTCCTTACCCCCAGACTAAGTCTGAAGTTACAGTCCTGTTACAACCAAACATAATATCAAATGTAAGCTCACATTTCAAATTGATGTCTTCTGGTAACACTAATGACATTTACAACACTGGTGATAGCACTACATTCTTGCAAAATATTAGCTCCATGTCCCAGGAGTTTAATCCACTAAAAAAAGAAAACTTAAAAAATCAATACAAAATAAAATTGAAACTATCTACCAAGATATACAAACTATGTCCTTGTAGATAAATTATTACAACAGACAGGGAAGTAAATAATAGTTACTTGCAAAGTTTGGGGGAGAAAATTCAGATTTGACAAGGACAATATTACATCATGCTGGTAATCCAATATCCATCAGAACAGACACATATCAGTCTGAAGTTAAACACCCTACCCTCTTTTTCCCATATGTCCATTCCCTGCCTTGATTTCTCCATCCAATCCCTGCTCCCCCAAACCCACTCCACAGTGGGATTTCCAATGACTGAGAAATGGCCTTCTCATCAGAGAAGGGTTGGTCAAGTAGAAATACAATACAAATTATATAGAACTGGGCATTTCCTTTTATCAGTTTACCTTCATTATGATATTTGCATCAAATACTTATTATCAAATACTCTTAAAGAGTCTATCTTGCTGGATACTTTCCATTTATTTTTTTTTTAAAGATTTTATTTATTTGAGAGAGAGGCAGTGAGAGAGCATGAGTGAGGAGAAGGTCAGAGGGAGAAGCAGACTCCCCGTGGAGCTGGGAGCCTGATGCGGGACTCGATCCCGGCTCTCCGGGATCATGACCCGAGCCGAAGGCAGTCGTCCAACCAACTGAGCCACCCAGGCGTCCCATGGATACTTTCCATTTAATTTAGCAAAATATTTAGTGTATCTCAGGAAAAAACAGAGGAAGTACCCTAAGCAGCCTAGAATCTTTCCAAGTATTTGTAATGTACACTCACACATCCATCATCACACGAACCCTCACAACACCCCTGAAAGACATGCTGTCTCTGCCCCCCTCCAGGGGAGGACTGTTGGAATATATGACCAGACAGGAGAAGGTATTAACAGCAGAATGCAGGGGGCTGCTTGGGGTCACAGGACTGGGATGGGTGGAGTCTGAACTTGACCTTGTGTCTCTGAGTTGAGGCTGCTTGAGAAACAAGCTCTAAGAAAGCAGCTGATGACATGGGCCTACCCGGGGGCCGGAGTTACAAGTTCCAACCCTGGAGGGATGAAGACAACACAGGACGCAGTCAGAATGCCAACCAGGGGAAGGTCCTCCTGAAACTGCCCAGGAGCAGCCCTTGGGAGGAGCAGGGGGCAGTGGGTGGGGAGTCTCCCTTTATGAAGGCCATTTCTACTCCAGGGCAGAGGAATCTGAAAACAGCTCATTGAGCACGTGGTAGTTTAGGGAAGGATCAACTGTAGATTTACGTATATTTGGGAAAGTGAAAAGTCAAATGCAACCCATGAGGGAGCAGAGCGGGTGGGGAAGAGGAACCGCAGAGGGAGCTGTAATCCCCAAGTTACTTGTGAGCCGGAGGCTCAGCTGTAGCAAATGGCTTCCGAGGTGCTGTGCCTAGGGCCCTAGGTCAGGCCTAACTCAGGTGAGAACAGAGTTTTTCTGAGAGACCACCATTCAGGGCCCCAAGTTGCCCACAGGTCCTAGAGAAAGCAGACTAGAGTCAAGAAGCAAGCAGACCCGAGCTCTAAGTGTCAAAGGTCCACACCGCCTTGTCCAGAGCTGGGATACAGTCTCAGGATTTCAGAGCACGTGCTTTGTCCACACTCAGCCACATGCGAAATATTATCTTAGAAATCAATGTTGATCATAAACAAAACCTCACCTAAAGTGGAGGGAACAGGGTTGATGTCTAGAACCCTGATTATCCGAGCAAAATGCCCTCCCTGCCGTCTCTAAACACCACACCCAGGTTGGGTGAAACCAGATGAGCTCAGGCAGGCTGCCATAACTCACCGATGAAGTGGTTGTGTCCCAGGGCGAGCATCTCCTCCAAGAGGACCAGGCCCCCAGGGGCCTGCAGGAGAGTCACACTCCGTCCATCAATGAGGGAGCACTGTTGGAATCCCGTGGCAGTGACCTTCCACAGCAAAATCAGCGAGGCGGTGGCATCTTGCCGAATTCTGAAAACAGGAATGGAGTAAACCAGAAGTTCCTTTCAGAAAAATTCGACTTAGAACCAGTCCATCGACATTAAAAATAAAAATAAAATGACGTGGGCATCCACCAAGGTCTCAGGAAGTCATGACAAAGGTCTGTCTCCCACTTGCTTAAAAATAGACCATAAGATCAGGAAGAGATGATCACCTTTGCCTAACAAGTGTAATCAGTAACAAAAGGTCTGGAGGGGAAGGGGGGAGGAGGGAGGGATGGGGTGGCTGGGTGACGGACACTGGGGAGGGTATGTGCTATGGTGAGTGCTGTGAAGTGTGTAAGCCTGATGACTCACAGACCTGTACCCCTGAGACAAATCATACATTATATGTTAATACAAAATTTAAAAACGGCATCATGAGTTCTTTTAGAGACAAATCCTTCTGCAGCCACACCATATGTAGTCCTGCTTGAATTTACTATAAATGCGTCAGGCATCCCCAAAGGGCTGCCCACATAAGCGACAGTGTGTCACGACCCATGCTTTGGGCTTCTCTTGGCTTTTTCTTATTTCCCTGGTAAAATCAAAGAATGAGATGCTAGAAAGCAAATCAGCCTTGACCTCAGTTTTCCTTCCCTTGCAACACCATCCCTGCAGGCCAGAGCTCTGGCCACACGGAGCTACGGTCCCTCCCCACCCCCAAACGGTCTCTGCCCCCAGCTTCCAGCCTTTGCCCCCTTGTGAGCCTGGTTTGTGTGCCATTCTGCAAGGCTTAGCCAGCAGGTCACCTCTTCTTTGAGACCCTCTTCCCTGACCGTCTTCCCAGGGCCCAGCAGCCGCCCCTCCCCTCCTACGCGCTCCTAGAGGTCTCCACCTGCCTGTGCTCAGAGCTCCTGGCTTGCAGCGGGTGTCCAGTCAGGGCTTGCTAAAAGGTTGGATTCGTGAATAAATGAAAGTCTCAGGGGCTAGCAACCCGTACGAGTGAATTCAGGGCACCCAGCGTTACTCGGCACTCCCATCTCACTCAGCCTGGGTCAGCCTGCTATGTTTGCCCTCTCCTGCAGCCCAGGAGGGTCTTGGAGAACTTCACGTTTGTTGAGGGGGGGGAAACCCGAAAGCCAGCGAATGGGATGGAAGAGCAGAACTCTTTGGAAAGGCTTATGAAAGCCAGATCCTATGAGCCAGACAAGAAGCGCTAGGAGATAAAGGAAGCTACCGGTCCTTATTTCCCTAAAGCCGGCTCCGGAGGGCGCGGGTTCCATCAGTGTTCCGAGCAGTGAAACACTAGGACCGGGCGCCCCCTGCTGGTAGAACTGGAAGCTGCCTCAGAGGCCACACCTTTCCCCGCCCCCCCACCCCAGGCCCTTCCCTGCGCCGAGTTCACTGCCGCTCCTGACTCTCCCCGCCACCCCCCGCACCCCGCCCCAGCAGAGTGAATTCGAGGCTGCAGGAGAGGGGATGTATTTCAGCTCCACTGTATAGAAGGAAAGGTGGGCAAAAATGCTTCTGAATGAATCTAAGAGGTCCACTGCTCCCTTCAAAGGAAGCAGATACAGAGAACTAGCTCATCAGGGTCACGTGTCCCTCAGTCTTCTAAAGTCCTTAAGGACTGGACAGCAAATTCCCATTCGTTGCGTGGGGATGGGGGTTGGGCAGGTAATAGCAACAGAGAAGGATGAGCAGTGGGAGCTGTCAGACAGGACTGGGTCACTCTGGGGCTGGCTCCACCTCCTCTCCCCAAACCCCCTTCCCCTCACTCCCCCCTGACACAGCTGGGGCTCAGCCCTGGCCTCTTCCGCATCCCCACCGGTGAGAGTGGGCAATATGTCGCTGGAAAAAGCTTAAGTTTAAAACAAAGCCAAACAAAACACTGTCTTCTCAGATGCTTGTTTTTGAAAATAAAATTATAATGTTTGGATTTTAAATTATGCCTATGAACTTAAGCAATGGCCCATTAAACTCACAAGAGGCCAAAGAACTTTGGAAGCAAAAGTCATTGGGGAAGTGAAGGGTCTGGCTCTGGATCTTCTCCAAGGCTTCGGGGATTCTGATCTCACACCTTACTCATCCCATCCAATTCCACAGTTCCACATCCCCGGGACAGCTGGATCCCCACAGCCGTCTTCTCCCCTGAAATAGAGGTCCTTTGGGGTTTTAAGCAAGTTAGGCCATGTCTACACATGGAACCCCATTCGGGATTCCCACCAGACTGACCAGACTGGCCAACTAACAACCCAGCTTAAGGTCAGAGTATGAAGCTTAAGGGTTTCCAGCTGGGAGTTTTCTTACTTGACTGAGGCGTTCTGTGGCACTTCAAAGGACACCAGGCGGCCTCCCGCAGAGCTGTTAGAACTCCCGTTCCCACAGGCAACATCTGGGACCACCTGGGGGAAAAAGGGGAGAACCGCTTATCAAGGTTGATCATAACACAAGATGCTACTACTCAGCAAAATCCCCTGAGCGGCCTTTGGATGACCCTGTGGTGAAGACAGAGAGGGGACAAGTGAAACCTTACAAACTCAAAAGAAAATGGCAGGGAAAAATCTGCCATTTGATTTTCTGAAACACCAAAGCTTTTCTGAGAGCCGTCTACCAATTCCTGGATTGCTATACTGGTGAGTAGAGTCCTCTCTTCCAGTTACCAGGCAGTCACCAGCCTCTACTCCGGCTCAGTCTGGGGTCACGGAGGACTAAGTGCTTCCAGAACAAGAAGGCAGACTGAGGACTGGCTTACACACAGCAGGCTTAAACTAGGAGAGCAAGCCTCAGAACAAGCAATAGGCAAGAAGCACCTGGTCTGGGTGACCTTGCTCTGGGCAGAGGTGGGTCACGAGAGCCCATGTTAAGGCCAAGGAACTGGGAAGTTGCCTGTTTTTGCCCCATGGACTAGCCTTTCATTTTTTAAGTGACACATTCCCAAAAGTAACAGGCCAATGCATACAAAAAAGGGGCTCAAGGGGCAGGGTTGGGGGAAATAACTGTTGTTTAAAAAACACTGTGAGGGCACCTGGGTGGCTCAGTGGGTTAAAGCCTCTGCCTTTGGCTCAGGTCATGATCCCAGGGTCCTGGGATCGAGCCCCGAATCAGGCTATCTGCTCAGCAGGGAGCCTGCTTCCCTCTCCCTCTCTCTCTGCCTGCCTCTCTGCCTACTTGTGATCTCTGTCTGTCAAATAAATAAATAAAATCTTCAAAAAAAAATTTAAATTAAATAAAAAATAAAATTTAAAAAAAAGAAACAAAGAAAACACAGTGTGAACACTGAAGCTGTGTCCAAGTGAGGTGGTTGGGACCAATTTGTTCATTCATTCCCCATGCTGTGAGTACGGTCTTCCCCCAGGAAAGTCAAAACAAAGGGGTATTAAATGTATCCCACATCAGTGAATTAACTGAGAGCAATACAGAAATTCTCGGCATTCCCATCCACACCCAACACTTAGAATTTCCGGTCCAGAAGGCCTGATGGTCAAGGGCCGTGGAGAAGGCCCACCATGGATATTCAGAGATGCAAATCTGACCTGTTCGATTTGTGTTAACTGAGAATTGTTACATCAATTTGAGTCCCTTAAGACCTCAAAGAGCTTCATGTCTCTGAAGCATCATTACTCCATAAAAAGGGAAACCCAAATATATTCCCATTTTCCACTGGCAACTTTTTAACCTCCTTTTTGAACAGCCTAAAAAATTACAGCATGACGGGAAGATGAGGCATTTCTTTCTACATTTACCAACAGTAGGATAGCATGTCTTTAAATAAATAGATTGCGATGGCTGGCTGGGGAGAAGCTGTCTTTAAGGGACACTTCCTTGATAAATGTAGAATCAAATCTAGTTCACATTGGAGAAGTGAGTCATTCCTCAAGGAGGGATTCAAATCAAACTTCAAAGCATTTATTAAAAGTCTGAAATCAGAACACATTCAGTTTTTTAGGTAGGCTGAAAACATTGCCCTGCAGTCTGAAGATGGCCTTCATAAAATGTGTGGCAAGAAAAAAAAAAGTGGGTCAACCTGTTAGAACTACCCAAGAAAATAAAAGAAGAAATGTTGCCTTGTCTCTTCTATAACAATAAGAGAAATTTCTAGACATATTCCTTGACTCTGAAACTGCTACACAAGATCTATATGTTTTGTCATTTAAGCTACAAAGCCAGCAGTAATATACGATCACAAGATGTCTTATAAAATACAAGATGTGATGGGGCGCCTGGGTGGCTCAGTGGGTTTTAAAGCCTCTGCCTTCGGCTCAGGTCATGATCCCAGGGTCCTGGGATCGAGCCCCATATCAGGCTCTCTGCTCAGCAGGGAGCCTGCTTCCCCCTCTCTCTCTGCCTGCCTCTCTGCCTACTTGTGATCTCTGTCTGTCAAATAAATAAATAAAATCTTTAAAAAAATAATAATAATAATAAAATAAAATACAAGATGTGGAATGGAATTACACTCTATCGATGTCACTTCAAAGTCATGATATGGATTTGTTCCCCGACTCTCCTAGCTAGCAAATTTATGTTGTATGGCAACTTTCAAGGGTCTGCTGAAAATTCCTCAAAATGAGACTTTTGATGAGCTTGACTGAGCCTGACCCAGACTGGACGAGATTCAATAAACAGTATTTGTTCTTGCCAAAATTGATAAAATTCAGAAATTGCATTGTTAAATGCATCCTCAAACTATTTTAAAAATCACCGATAGCACCTCTTTTTTAAAATCATATTGGCGGCAAGGCACAAAATAATAAACAAGATGTTAAGCATAATATTAAGGAAAATTTGGTCAACAGTGGAGGGTCTGCTCCCCAAGCCAAGATTCTCTCACAGAAATGTATGTGGATATCGTTCCAAAAAATAACTTCCTTCATTTCCTTTCCTTGCTTACTCTTTTTATGCCCACAAAACAGTCATAACTGAGAAGTCTCCTTCCTGTAAGGGAAAGCGATCTCCTACACATGGGTACAGATGGGAAGAAGGGTAGACATGTGGTTTCGTCAGGGTGGTCACTGGACGGTCTTCCATTTTTATTGCCAATATTAGAACCACTGGAATTATTTTAACCTCAGTGGTTCCTTACATTTGCGACCAAATGTTCTCACCTCCACTTGATCCCATTTCATTTCTACCACTTTCTGCCCCGTTTTGGGCTGCCAGGTGGGCAAGGTCACGGTGGCCTGAGAGCGGGGCAGGATGATGTCGGGCTCCGGGGTGGCGGGGACAGGCTGCAGCTGCCTGGGGGCCATGGACTCGGTCCAGCCGGAGGCGGGGAGGCTGGGCAGCGCCTGGTCACAGTTGGGACCTTCATAGCCGTCATTGCAAATGCAGAGGTAGCCCCCCCTGCTGCTGCTGCTGCTGCTGCAGTTGCCATGGTGACAAGGGGTGCTGGCACAAGGATCCGCCACGAGCTGAAACGAGACCATAAATGGGTCAATTATTCCCTCCTAAGAAAAGCAGAGCCATCGCTGGCCAATTAGCTCCGGGTCTCAGAGCTGCTGCTCCAGGAAGCATTGTTTCTGTGGAATCCAGGTCCTTAACTACTTGTGCTGTCATGGGGGAACCTCCCAAGGTCATCCCAACGTTAATCCCTCCACAGATAACAGGTGACCAGCAAGAACACACCTAGAAAACAGCTTCTCCAAACCCGAGCCCCTAAATAATGTTGAGGTCATGAACACATTTTGAGAGGAATTTTCTAGGGCAAAAGCATTTAAAACTGAGGCTCTTTAGGAAGGTACCAATTTTAATTTTTTTTTAAGTGGCCAGTCATGACAAAGGATACTAAGGATCTCAGTTGGAATCTCCTTTTTCACCTTCTGGACCCTTGCAAGGTTTCCTTATGAGAAATGACTACCAACTAACTTATCTCCCTAAAGATGTACTTATGTATGTCTCCCAATTTCCACCCTTTTAAGGTGATGTTATTTAATTAAAAGCTTCCAAAACGATTGCCCTGTGTGACAATTTTAGCCAGAGTAGAGCTTGGTGGAGACTTATGTTTAGCAGAATTTTATCAAAGTTTTTACCTCATTATTTTGGAAGGTGATCACAGAGAAATGTGACCCTGCTGGATATGGAAGAGAAAAATTCACTTGCAGGTCTTTAAATTGTGACAATGTTTCTAAGTAAAGTGTTTACCCCTGAGTCCTTCCCTGACCTATAATTTGCTATGACTTGGAAACATGCTAGAAAACAAGGAAATGATCAGCCCTTTCTCTTGAGACAGCTCAAGGGTTCAGACATGTGCTTTACTCAGTTATCATTTGCTTTCTATGAACAGAAAATTAGACCTCTATCTGATGTACCCCAGACTTCTCAGGGCTGATCAGAAAATAGAATTCGGTAAAGAAGAGACTTCAGAGCAATGAGACCCTCGATTTCTCTTGCTGAAATGAGTTCACACATAAACACACATGGAGAGAATTCTGCGTGGTGAAACGGCTTCTCATCCTGTTAATTATCCTTGTCAGACAATTTCCAACAAACTCCTTTAGGAATATTGAGGGATTTGGGATTGAATAAAATGAAGCTCCAAAAATACCACAATGTTCTCTGCTATCACTTGGCAATTCCTTCACAGAATCTCAATTAAAAGGAGTTATAGGTATCTGAGGAAAATATTTAAACTTACAGTTATATTATTATTATTAATTTTATTAATTTTATTATTTTATTTATATATATTATTTTATTGTATAAAATAATTTACAGTTATTTTAAATATTTACAATCATTATCAACTTAAAGTAAAACCCAGACTCCTTCCATGTCAGATAAAGCTCTCCCTGATCTGGCCCCTTCCTACCCCTGATGTCCTCTCTTCACTCCTCACTTACACCCTCTCCCCCTCTTCCCTTCTGTCCCTAGACTCTGCTGAGATCATTCCCATCTCAGGGCCTTTGCACCTGCTGGGACCTCTGCCCGAATGGGCTTTTCTCCAAGGTTTGCATGCTCTCTACTTCATTTCACAAAGTTTTCTACTCAAATGTCACCTCCTCAGAAAAGCCTTCCCTCACTACAAAATCTAGAATAATCCTTTTTTTTCCCTCTGTGAGTACAAGGATTTTATCTACTACATTCATGCCACTATTCCTAGCATGTCAAGCAACATGGAAAACATGGCGAGGCTTTTTTTTTAAGTGTTCACAAAATATTTGGAAGGCAATGCATAATGAGAGACAGATGTGAACTGCTTCCTTTTAGCCACCATATTGTTATCTCATTTCTGGTTTATTTTTAGGAAGTCTTCATGGAGTGGGTCTCACCTCAAGAATTATCTGACAGGAAGGAAAATTTAATTAGCTAGGATAAAGGGGACATATAGCCACGTTTCTGAAATCTGCTTTTTTAAAATAACATCTGAGGTTAATCAGATGTCACAAATAAAAATATTGAACACAAACCTGAAAACAGAGAAATACTTTTAAATTAGGTAAATACATTGAAGAGATGATGACAAAAAATTATTCCAGAAATCCAAACCTCCATGGTGAAGGTGAGACCAGCTACCTGAGGGCCAGAGAGGCCCTGAGGCTCTTGCCCCATTGTCACAGCCCACTGCAGACCACAAGCAGCCCTCAGAGAGGTGCCAAGGTACAGCACGCATCAGCATGTCCTCCACGAAAAGAAGGCAAAGCACAGCTCTCCACCATCACAACAAAGGCTACCAGGCATGATGACTACCACTCCCTCTAAGGTGGCCATGGAGAGTTTTCAAAGAACATCGCTGCATAGCATCTCATTTGTGCTCACAACAACCTAGAACTAGAGAAGGACTTTTCCGAACCCATATCACTGTTCAGAAATGGGACAGAGGAGTGGAGTGACCCATCCCAGCCACTACAAAAGAATGATGCCAGAGCTGTGTCACATCTTCTGACTTCCAGCCAAGAGTTCTGGCCATAACACAGCACTACAACTTTGCTAGTAAGTTATTATCATACCAAAGAAACAATCCCTGTGCAGAAGGCCAGTGGTCAGGGTTATATTTCTGTAAGTAACAGAAAATAAGTAAGGATTAAATGTGGGCCAGCTAAGACCACCAATTTCATACTTGTAATAAAAGTATAAGGATAATATTCAACACATACTGATTGAGGTCTTATAATTTGACATGAACTCTAGCAGCTGTGGGAATAAAATGCTAAAAGAAAACAAACAGACAGACAATGTCTGTCCCTATAGAGTTTACAACCAGTAACCTAGTATGAGCACCAAGAACAACAATTGCAAAACTAGTACTACCTGCCGTTCACTGGGTGCTTCCTGTGTGCCTACCACTACATTCAGCATTTTAAATTTCCCAGCACTCCCCTATCTCAGGGCCTTTGCACTGGCTGTCCCCACTACCTGGAACACTCATTTCTCATGGCTGCTCCCAAAGCCCTTTGATTCTTTGCTCAAATATCATCTTCTGGTGAAGACTTCCCTGACCACACATTTAAACAATATAAATTGAACTGGGCAAAGTCTCCATCCCTTGACATTGTTGATACCTCTTTCCTGGCTTTATTTTTCTCCAAAACGTCTATTATGTGCTAATATAATGTGCGGGGGAAGTTATCTACTTATTGTATTGATTTTGTATCTCCCCCCACTAGACTGTAAACTCTGTGAGGTCAGATTTGTTTCCCCAGTTTTGTTTACTTGAGGGCTCCCATCCCACCCTAAGACAGTACCAGGTACACGGGAGCTGCCGAATGAACAGTGATAGAATGACTGACCCAGGGAATGAATGATGTCATACGCAAGCAGCTGTCAGAGCCTACGAGGTGTCCTGCTATAGGAAATGAAACTGGGATTCTCCAGGACCCCGCCCCAGGACATGAGAATGCAAATTAAGGAAGGCCTCACATACCTGTCCTAAAGTGTTTTAGAGCAATTCAATAACTTTAAGTCAACTTGAAAAGGGAGGAAAGTCTCTGTTGACCTGAGAGCTAAGGCAGAGCCAGTACAACCTCCTACCTTTTCCTTGATGAGGGAGGGCAGAAAGAGTAAAGGCTCAGTGGAGGTCACAGATGACCCCCAATACCATGGCACTGGTCCTCAGAGACCATCCATCAGGTGAGCTGCTGCTGAAGCCCATCACCCTGGGTGCCAGTGGATAAAACCAGGTGCAAAAGGCAGGTCCCCCCGGCAATGCCCAATTTGCCACACTCCAGAGTCCATTCCACCAGGCAGGAAATAAAGAGCTAGGAGGAAAATAGGAGAATTAATGCTCTCGTTTAGGAGCTGCTCTCTTCATCCATGAGCAGGAAGCACAAGCAGCATCGGGATGAAGTAAAAACTGATTCATGGGCTGTCGGGAGTGATGCTTCCGGTAAAGACAACAAAAGCTAAGAGTGAAGCTGTCAGATGTTCGGATTTCTGCAGGGGTTCCAAAGAATGACTGATGTGATGGCGAATACGTGCGCGCAGGTGCCCTGGGACACAGACCAGAGCTCAGTGCGCTACACTGTCATGGATCCCTTCTTTAAAGTAATCAGTTCATATTAATGCAACTTGCTAGGGTCGTCTATTAGCTGCTTCCCAAACAATTACAACTACCTGCCATTGTGCTCTCGAGCACTTCAAGCTAGTTTCATCGAAGAAAAGAAAACCAGTCTGATTCCATTGCATAACAGCAAATCTAAGGTAAATGCAATATTCACCAACCTGTTGTGGAGGTCACTGACTACTGCCCTGGAAGCCCATTAAGTTGGAACTACAAGCAGGAAACAACCAAACTGCCAGAATGCATAAGGAAGCAAAAGGTCATAATGAATAGACTTGACTTTGGGGATACTCAAAATTTAACAGGTGATTTTTCTCGGCTATAATTTCTGGTCTCCAGTAATTGGGGGGGCGGTGATTAAGTCTTTGTAGTACCAGCTATCAGGGAGAAGAAAGGGAAGGCCCCTGGATTAATGCTGTTCTGTTTATAACCCTCCAGCAAGCTCATTGATGAACTGCTGCTTGTTCTTGCATCATTAATCACCCATTTAAGCCAAATTTTTTCACATCATAGAACTAATCTGAAACTTTTCTTTTCATATTTTATTTGAGACATTTCACCTGCTTTAAATCATTTATACTGCAAGCAGGACCATTCTTGGGGATGCGCACAGGGCGATATGGGAGGCCAGACCGGAGTGAAGGGGCCTGCCAACCCCGCTACTTGGGACTGGAAGCCCTCTCCTGCGACATGTTAGCCATGACCTGTTTTCCTTCCTTAAACTGTCCGCTGTCCCTGTTTCCAGCAATTCTAATGTCCCCCGCAGCACACAAACTGAAGAATGGAAGGTCAAATTTAAAACAGACATAAAAGAGGCCCATTTGGGGGCCCCTGGGTGGCTCAGTCAGTTAAACATCTGACGTAGGCTCAGGTCAGGATCTCAAGGTCCCGGGATCAAGCCCCATGTCGGGCTCCCTGCTCAGCAGGGAATCTGCTTCTCCCTCTGCCTCTGCCCCCAGTTTGTGCGCTCTCTCAAACAAATAAATACAATCTTTAAAGGGGGGGAGCAGCCATTTTAGGGTCATTAGATTAAGTAAGTCAAAATTAGCAGGATTTAAAAAAAAAAAAAAAAAAAAATTAGCAGGATTAACTCCTCATGGAGCCTATGATCCTGTCACCCACATCACCCGGGAGACTGGTTTGAGACGGTGCCCATAGAACCCCTTGCCTAAGGGATCCTTTCACACTGGTTTGGAGTATATGAGCTTCATTCCTACTCAATAAGGCTGATCAGTAATTCATGTGACTTTTCTCGAGCACCGGGTAAGGTATGGAATTTATGGGACAGACAGTACCTGGAGGACGACTTGGGAAGATAAATAAAGCCCAGCCCTTGACCTCCAAGAGCTTGCGGTCCAACAGAAGGTTCAGACACATTAACTGGGACCCCCCCGAGCCATCTATTTGAAATCAATGCCCTGCTTGTATGCACGTACACTATTTCAATCCTGTGTTGGATGCACTAAAGTCCCTAATGCTGAGAGAGACCATGGGTTCGATAACAGCAGGTCTGAAAGGAGCAGACAGGAGTAGGTCTCAGAGCTAGTCTCTCTGAGGTGACCGTGGCAGCTCTCAGCAAAACAAGGGCCGTGGCAAGGAGTTTTCTGATGAAAAATAGATCAGCTGAGCAACAGTCCTGGAGTCAGTCTGCACGGGGGGCTGAGAGGCCCTGGCCAAGTCACTTGGCTGCCCTGGACACACATTCCTCACGCGTCAAGTGAGGGCCTTAGGCAGAACATCTCAAGGCCTCCTCCAGCTCTGGGATTTCGGATTCTATTGACAGCTACTCGGTTTTCATTGACCCTGCTTTCGGAGGGTCCAGACAAGTACAGAGTAACCCTGAAGCCCCTTCCCTCCCCAACTTATACCCATTGCTCTGTGGGCAGAGTCGTCCCCAGAATGAGAAAGGTGTCTGAGGAACCCGAACCCAACAAAGGCAGGAAGGAGGATCTGCACGCATTGATGGAGCTCATGACAAGACCCAGGCCATGCAGCTCACTGAGGGGATGTGGAGGACCCATGGCTCTTACAGAGGAGAGAGGAGGAAGATGTAGGTACCAAAGAGAAATACCTCCAGGGCATTTGTGTGTGGTGTTAAGAAATAAGTAGAAGAGGGGCACATGGGTGGCTCAGTCAGTTGGGCATCCAACTCTTGATTTCTGCTCAGGTCATGATCTCAGGGTTGTGAGATCAAGCCCCATTTCAGGCTCCATGCTGGGTGTAGAGCCTGTTTGAGATCCTCTCCCTGCCTCTGCCCCACCCCTCCTGCTCATACTCTCTCTCTAAAAATTAAAAAATTTTTTAAAAAAAGAAATAAGTAGAATGGGTCATTGCTTTAGTAATTTTTCTAAGCAGAAAAATCAATTAAGGAACTTTTTAATACAGATTCCATGATATTCATATCATAGGAAGAAGGGGCGCCTTACTAAGCAAGGAACAAAAAACCAAAGCCTGAAAGCAGTATTTCTCGACCTCAGCACTCTTGACTCTTTGGACTGGATCACCCTTTGTTGGGTTGGATGCTCCACACATTGTAGGATGTTTTGCAACACCTCCCATCTCTACTAAGCAGATGACGGAAGCCCTTCTGCCCACAGTGACAGTGGTGACAATCAAAATATCTCCAGACATTGCCGATGTCACCCGGAACAGAGTCACTCCCAGTTCAGGACCACGGCCCTCAAGGAACAGATGGATGCATTTCACTCCATCAAAATGTGTGAAAATTCCATATGACTCTATAAATCAGGTCAAAAGGTAACAACATGGTGGGGGTAAATATGTACAATGTATGACGGAAAGACTAAATCCCCTTATTATATCAATTCCTACAGGTCAATAAAAGACACCTCAGTAAAAAGGGCAAGGAAATAAGCAACACACAGACAGAGATGTGTGAAATTGTGCCATTTTTATTTATTTTATTTTTTTTATATTTTATTTATTTATTTGACAGAGAGAGATCACAAGTAGGCAGAGAGGAAGGCAGAGAGAGGGGGAAGCAGGCTCCCCGCTGAGCAGAGAGCCCGATGCGGGGCTCGATCCCAGGACCCCGAGACCATGACCTGAGCCAAAGGCAGAGGCTTAACCCACTGAGCCACCCAGGTGCCCCTGTGCCATTTTTATAATATTTTTTGTTTTTTATAAGATTTTATTTATTCATTTGAGAAAGAGAGAGAGAGAACATGAGCAGAGGAAGGAGCTAAGGGAGGGGGGGAAACAGGCTCCCCACTGAGCAGGGAGCCGGACGTGGAGCTCAATCCCAGGACCCTAAGATCACGACCTGAGCTGAAGTCAGACACTTAACCAACTGAGCCACCCAGGTGCCCTTTATAATATTTTTAAACACAAAGCACAATGCCATGTGATTATTTGTATGTGTCTAGGTGCACACAAATTTTTAAAAGCAGAATGAACCCTCATTTTTGTAATCTGGGCAGCAGACTCAGTCAAGGAGCTCTTTAAACCATGCCCCCCTCCCCAGAGCGGCTAATCGAACACTCTGAGGCTGAGGCCTAGAAACCTCCATCTCTCAGCATTCCCCAGATGATTCCAACATGCCTGGTCCAAAACCCAGGATGTAGAATCTGCGGCTATAACCCGGGGTTACCACACAACAAGCACAGGCCCAGTCCAGGAAGGTTTGGGAAATGAAGTTTTGCCAGAATATGATCACAGCCATCTGTTCACATGCCCCATCAGCAGCGGGGCGATTGCCAAGGACACTCTGGGCCCATAAAACTGATATAATATCTATTATGTGGCCCTTCAGTTTGCCAATCAATCCCTCATCGAGATGATACTGACTCTGGGGTTCACCAAAGGGAAAAACAGATAGGTGGGCTCCTCTAGGAAGACTTCTAAGGAGAAAAGCTTGAACAGAGCCCTATACGGACAATAGCAATTCATCCATTTTTTCCCCCACCCGACTCTCTTACTGGGCTGGCCTGCCCAGAGTGAGTGATTACAGAAGGACCTCTTGGCCATATAGTGTCAGGCAGAGAAGGAACCAGACGCTCTTTTAACCATAAGTCTGTGCAAGAATTGGGCAGAAGGAATCTTGGCACCACGAAGGGAACACTTGTCTAGATAACTCAGCACCAAACTGGCCACAGGACAGGGCCACACACTCACCTCCTCTTCACTGGAAGGAGCGTGGGGCTTCTCTCCCTTCCCTCCCAGCCATCCACTGAACTACGTGAAGAACAATGATGGGAAGCCCACTGCAGAAGCCAGACACAGAAACAGGCTGAGCACTGGAGGAATGTGGGTGGGGAAGAACCAAACAGACCAGGGGCCTTGAAAGACCAGGAGAGTGTCTCCATCGGCCCGCCCACAGGGAGAGGGGGACCACGAGAAAGACGATTCCAGAATTTGGAGTTTAGGGTTTCTGACAAAATGTTAATAAGCACTTGCACTGTGATATGGTAGAGAAAGCCTGTGGTTTTATGCCCACTTCTGGATGACTGTGGACAAGGCAGGAAGTTTCCTGAGACTCAGTTTCCCCAACTGTAAAAGGAAGGGATGGGACTGGAGAGCCCTAATGTACTTTCAGGTCTGAATATGAGCTTTCTCTGTCCAAAATAGCAATTGCACTGGTTAGAAATGTCGTCTTCATGCTGAAAGACAAATGAACACTGTTGCAATCCAACTGTCACAGTATTTTTGCCTTAAAAAGGAATTTTTCCCACTTGGTTCAATAAAGATCTCAATTATATTCCAACACCAACTGCTTACCCACTAGGAGTAAAGATGTGGAAAAAAATCCACTACAGTGCTTATGCCAGTAGTAAACTCTGCCAAGAAAGGCATCCCATGATATCTTTTTTTCCAAATCCAAATAATAAAAATGCTCATTCACTTTACTGAATCAAGTACTACATGTCTTAGTAAAACCCACATTCTCGTGTTTTGATATTTCTTCACCTCTGCATTAGCGACTCTAGATCTACTTGAAAACTTATCCCAATACTAATCTGGGCAGTCCACTTTTCGCCTCAATTCTGGGTTGATTTTCTTGAAATCAGCCTGTCCTGATTTTCACATGTAGGTGGAGTTACATTTGTAAGTAGCCTAAAAGGAAATAGCAAGCAGAACTCAAATTTCTGACTGTGAAATGAATCCATTAAAAATAAACTACTAGGGGCGCCTGGGTGGCTCAGTGGGTTAAAGCCTCTGCCTTTGGCTCAGGTCATGATCTCAGGGTCCTGGGATACTGGGCTCTCGGCTCAGCAGGGAGCCTGCTTCCCTTCCTCTCTCTCTGCTTGCCTCTCTGCCTACTTGTGATCTCTGTCTGTCAAATAAATAAAATCTTTTAAAAAATAAAATAAAATAAACTACTACGTGTATAATTATTCTCCTGCCTGTTTTCATAGGATCTCTTTAAAACATGCTCTCTTTGGAAATGATCTTGAGATGGTCCTCCTCTTGCTTTAGTATTGTGACACACTGGGTCCAGAGTCATGCTAATGAATCCCAAAGCCCCACTCAGTCACAGATACATCAAGATTTAAATAACTGTTCTTCAAAAACACTTTGTGCCTCAGTTTCCATATTCAACTGAATCCTAAGGGATCACCCACAACAGGCACACCAGCCTCAAAGGAGATGTTTTCACTCCCTTTCCTCTTAGTCATTCAAAGACCAGTTTCTTGAATCAGAAATTTACAGAATAATTCCAGCGCATACATTTCTTGTTTCACTTCTCATCAGAAAGACATATACATCCTGGCAAACTCTTTTCACAAAACAACAATGCCGCGAATACAGGAGATATGTCAACTTTTATCCTCCTGCCTACCCAGGAAAAGAAGCCTGCGGCAGACTGGGAATTAAACTTCCTATGAAGGTCATATGATCACCACAACAGATACAAGAAAAGCATTTTATTAAATTCAACATTCACTTAGAGTGAAGACTTTTAGAAAACAGAAGGCATTTCTTTAATCTAAAAACAATTAACGAAACAAAAAACAAAACCTTCAGCAAATGTAATGCCTATTGGTGTTGGAAAGTTTCTCACTGAGATTGAGAGTGAAGCAGGGATGTTTTTTTATCACTGCTTCCATTGAACATTGCACAAGATCCTAGCCAGTACAGGGAAGCAAGAATAAAAAGAAAGTGTAAGGGTTGAATAGGAAAAAAAAAACCTGTCAAGATTCACAGACTATGATTATACATGCTAGTTATTAGAATATGGAATGTCAGCAAGTTTGCTAGGTATAAGGTAAAAAAAAATGTTTTTTAATTGCATCTCTATGTATCAGAAATAAAACTAATTTTTTAAAGGTGTTGTTTACAATATAAAATCCCCCAAAACCTGAGAATAAACCAAATGAAAGAAGTGTATGGCCTCAATGAAGAGAACTATAATATAGCAAAATAGTATTAAGAAAAATAAAGAGGATTTTTGTAAATGGAGGATCATTCTAGTCATAGACTAAAGACAATATTACAAAGGTTCAGATTTACCTCAACGTGATCTACAGATTCAATGGAATTGCAACAGAAATCAGTTTTTTTTCTGTTCTTTGTGCAAAATGACCCCCAGATAGACCAAAAAAATCTTGAATAAAAATAGTATTGAGGGCTTGCTCCTATAAGAGATCAGGAATCTTAAAGCTAAGGTCATTGGAACGCTGGATAGTCAAGAACTAGAAAGATCACAGACAGACACTTCATTTATGGAATTGGGTAGTGCAACAAATACAGTCTTTTCGGGGCACCTGCGTGGCTCAGTGGGTTAAGCCTCTGCCTTCAGCTCAGGTCATGATCTCAAGGTCCTGGGATCAAGTCCTGAATCAGGCTCTCTGCTCAGCAAGGAACCTGCTCCTCTCTCTCTCTCTCTGCTTGACTACTCTCTCTCTCTCTATCAAATAAATAAATAAAATTTTTAAAATATATATATATAGTCTTCTCAGTAGCTATCCATAGGGGTAAAAAAATTAAGTTTGACTCCTCCCTTGCATCATCCACAAAATTTAAGTCACAAGTGAATTGTAAATCTGAAATAAAAGGCAAAAAAAATAAAGCTTCAAAATATTAACAGAAGAGAATATCTTCATGACTTTAGAGTGAATAAATATTTAATAAACAGGACACAAAAAGCATTAAGTATAATGGAAAAAATTATTAATGAGTTGGACTGTACTCATTACAGAAATTAGAAATTTCTTTTTATCAAAACACCAATAGGTGCACCTGCTGGCTCAGCTGGTTAAGCATCTGACTCTTGGTTTCAGCTCAGGTCATGATCTCAGGGTCATGGGATCAAGTCCTACATCAAGCTTTGCACTCAGCACAGTCTGCTTGGGACTCTCTCTCTCCCTCTGCCCCTACCCTGCTCATGCTCTTTTTCTCTCTCTCAAATAAATAAATAAATCTTTAAACACACACACACACACACACACACACACACACACCAATAAAAGAGTAAAAATGCAAGCCACTGGATAGAGGAAGGTATTTGCAATACATGTAACCAACAAAGGGCTCATCTCCAGGATAAAGAATTGTTTACATTAATGAATAGGGCATGGTAGAGAAAACATCAGAGAAAAATGGACAAGAGACCTAAACAGGCTCATCTCAAAAAACAAAACAAAACAAAAAAACAAATGGCCAAAATATATAAGAAAAGTGTTCAACATCATTAATAATCAGAAATGCAATTAAAAAATCATAATAAGAGATTACTATGCATTTAAAATAATGACAAAAATCAAAAGACTGACAAGGTCAAGTGTTGATGAGAACATCATACAACAAGAAGAATTAATTAGTGGTGGACTATGTGTAGCTACAACTACTTTGGAAACTGTTGGGCATTATCTTTTTTTTTTTTAATAAAGACTTTATTTATTTGACAGACAGAGATCACAAGTAGGCAGAGAGGCAGACAGAGAGGAAGGGAAGCAGGCTCCCTGCTGAGCAGAGAGCCCGATGCGGGGCTCGATCCCAGGACCCTGGGACTGTGACCTGAGCCAAAGGCAGAGGCTTTAACCCACTGAGCCACCCAGGTGCCCCTGGGCGTTATTTAAGGCTGAACAAGTATTTACCTTCTGACCTGGAAATCCACACCTAGATATACGCCTAATAGAGAAGCAGGCAAATGTGCACTGAGAGACATATAGAGAACACGCATATGTCTATTCATAATTGCCAAAAGTGGAAACCACTCAAATATCCATTGAATCAAATATATAAATAAATTGTAGGATCCTCATACTGAGGAATGTTCTCCAACCATGGAAAAGAAGGAACCATGGTCCTGCAAAACAGTATGAATAAATTCCCTAACGCAACATTGTTCTCATTTGTGGGATGATGAGAAATAGCAAAAACGAAGCATGAAAGTCGGGACAATGGTTACCTCTGGGGAGAAGTGCGAGACGGCATTCAGAAAGAGGCTGAAGGGCACCATTCTCACTATTGACTTGGTCGGTAGTTATAAAGGTGATCATTTTATGATATGTGGAGCTGTACCTGTTGATTGGTGCGCTTTTCTGTATGTGTGTTATACTTCACAATTTAAAACAAAATTTGAGTGTTCCTGGGTGACTCAGTCATTAAGTGTCTGCTTTCAGCTCAGGTCATAATCCCAGGGTCCTGGGATCGAGCCCCACATCGGTCCCCCTGCTCAGCGGGAAGCCTGCTTCTCCCTCTCCCACTCCCCCTGCCTTTGTTCCTCTTTCTGTGTGTCTCTCCCTGTCCAATAAATAAATAAAATATTTACAAAATAAAAAATTAAAATTAAAAAAAAAAACAAAATTTGATGCCCACTATATACACATATCAGGTTTATTTTAATCCACTGGGCAGTTAAAGGCAGGACCCACCCTTAGAGGCCTCCTTCCCTTAATTCACGATGCCTTTTCCCATTCATTCAGTCAGTTGTATCATCATCCAACATGCCCTAAAAACAGGGCCCTGCACAGTCAAGATTCTAACTTTTTAGCATACCAATCTTAGGAATTCTGTTAGGAAGTTTAGATTTTTATTTCTTAAAATGAAGGTGAATTTTTAAATTAATGATAATTTTTTTAAGATTTTTAAATTTATTTATTTGACACAGAGAGGTCACAAGTAGGCAGAGAAGCAGGTAGAGAGAAAGGGAAGCAGGCTCCCTGCTGAGCAGAGAACCCAATGTGGGGCTCATTCCCAGGACCCTGAGATCATGACCTGAGCCGAAGGCAGAGGTTTAACCCACTGAGCCACCCAGGTGCCCTAATGATAATTTCTATATCTAGCAATGAAATGACAGAAGACGCAATCTCATAGGCTCAGTATGGCCATCATGGAAAGGGTCTGGCCATGTATCTAGAAACATACGGAGGAATAACACAAGCCTTAAGGTCAGCGACCAGCGGGGGCTAACAGATGAGTAAACCATGACTTTATCACAGTGAAGTCAGAGTCATGAGATGCACAGAGTACAATGAAACACAGGCAGTGGGGCGCTGGATTTACCAAGGCAATTCAGGACGTCTTCGGGTGTAAAGTAAGTCTCAAAGGTCAAGCAGGAGCTATCCAAGGAAAGAGGAGCATTCTGCCAGGGTAAAAGCAGGTGCAAAAGCCCTGAGGGGTGAAAGAGGTGGCTTATGGAGACCACTACAAATACCCCCATTCAACTGGAGAGCAGGCCACATGCCAGCGAGTTTCCAAGGTCGTGTCTTTGCCGTCTACAACTCTGTGGCCAGTGGGACGACCTGAGGGACGGAGGAAGGTAACTGTCCTTGGCAGGAGCCCTGTCTTGTCGAGGCAACTGCACCCTTATCTTGGGAGTTTCCTGTACCCAGAGTTCCTCGTCCTGAAAGACCCCTGGAGCTGCTGGCAAAGGTCATGAAACCAACTTGCCTTTGCCCAAAAGTGAGCCTAAGGCTCCTTCCTCACGCTCCATCCAGGTGGTGGACGCTGCAGAGGGGCTCCCGGATTCTGAGAGACTCTCCCCCAGCACTGCGGCCACCAGAGGCCACAGGGCCAAGGAAGTGAAGCAGGAATCAAGCTGCAGTGGCCTCTCCATTCTTCCCCTGGTTTGGTGTCTGTCCTAGAAGCTTTGGGAAGCCAGAAGCCAGGGAAGCCAGAAGCCAGGGAAAGGTAAGCAAGAGGGGGGACTCCAGTCAGTTTCCCACCTTCAAAAGAGCCTCCCGTTCCTGTTAGGGCCCCAAAGGTAATCTCTAAATATTAAAGTGTGCTCATCTCTCCATCCTTGAAAACAGGCGTAAGTGACAAATGACACCTAGATGGGGGAGGGGAGCAAGGAGTTGCTAAGCCAGGCACATAGCAGGCTCTCAATCAATATGTATTGTCTGAATCCAAGAAAGGGCATTGCTTTCTTTTAGAGCATTCTTCACTCAGAGCATTTCCCACCAGGCATGCGGTGTTCTATATTGCCCAGGCTCGGTAGCCCAGGATCCTGAAGAAAAGTTGGCAGAGAATCCTGCGGATGTCCCTGATACCAGGTCAAAGAGTGCAAATCAGGGTCACCTTGTTTGGGAAAGGCTTTTGCTTGAAGCTGTCAAGTGCTTCACATGCCCGCATACCTGCTGGCCTCTTAACCACTTTGATGTGTGTTTTTCTCTCTGCAGGCACGAAAACTCCCTTTGCTCTCTTTTCAGTTTTTCTAACCTTCAGTGGAAATAGCTGCTCTAATTTTAATGCCATCTGCTCCCCAAGATGAGGACAAGAATCAGTGGCTCTGCCGATTAATCTAAAGTCTTCATGTTGTCGAACCTCATTGACCTGGGGATAAGCCTTCTAGAATCAGCAGGCTTCACAGAGGCAGCGCCACGAAGATGAAAGATAAAAGGAAAGAATGAAATAAAAGGCTAGCAGGCCCTAGATATCCAGTAGCAATTGTTTTTAAATCCACAAAAGCCAAAGCCCCCCAAAGTGCACATGAGCTCAGATTAGTCATTTCATCGGTGGTTGGAATGAAACTCTCCAAGTGGCCAGCAATGGCTAGTAAAAAGCGAGGTTTTTGTTTTGTGTTTTTTGTTTTCCAAGAGGGAGCTGATAGGAATTTTGAAGTCATACAAGGCAAAAGAAATAAAAGCAAAATTATAAGGGAAAAGAAAAGTGGCGTTGACAATGAGGGGGACACTCCATAGAAGCTAAAACAGCCATGGGTTGTGAAGCATAGAAACAAGGCTGGTCAACAACAGAGACTGGAGCCTCCGCCATCAGGGGGTGAGGGCAGGGAACAGAGGGAGGAGGAAGAGAAAACATCCCCCCCTTCATTTTGTAGACCTGTGGACACAGGCCGCTCTACAGGGAAGCAGAAGAGAGAACCTTCTAGCTCTTCTTCAGTGCACTGCCTTTGAAGACGCAGAGGGATTTCCTCCACCATGACATGACAAGCTGCGCTTTAAACCAACAGAGAGCTGTTGCCTGTGTAATTATACCCACAGATATAGTTACAGTAGGGTCCAATGGCTTAGAGGTACTCTACGATACTAATGATCCAAATTATTGCCTTAGAAACACAAATATTTAGCACTTCCAGTGAAGGCATGAAATTAGAAGGGCAGCAAAATCCCCTGGAAAACTGTTAGGAAAGCATAACCATGTAGAAAGAATTAAGGGTTTTCAGCAAACTTAAATTTTATTTTATTTTATTTTTTTTTTGAGTACAGAGCCTCCTCTGAACTGTTTTAGAAGGTTAAGGAAACCAATCCCACTTAATAATGCTTGCCAATTTGGACTACGTGAATTAAGCTCATGTGTAAAGATTACAGACACCACGACTCTTCTTACATATGTAAATGCTATAGGCACCCAGGAAATAAAGAGCTTTACTGATGGAAAATTTCATTATTCAGGACTTTTATGATCAAGATTGAACTGATGGGCAGGCCTTTCTCCAGCTAAAACCATGTAACAATATTAGATACAATAGAAAAAGCTTTCACTCAAAGGTGAGCTTTGAAAGGAGGTGGGAGAGAAGGCGGATCCCTACATTTCAGGAATGATTAGGAGAACTCACAACCAGAGCCATTAGTAGACAATACTATATTGACCACGAAGGTTATAAACCTGGAAATAAGACCTAAGGACTGGGGTTTGGGTTCCAGACATTACACAGAGATGGGAACTATGGCCCTGAGCCCAGGAAAAGAGGGGGTCTACAACTACACCCACACATAAAGCCTCTGAGACCCACCCTTGTTTTTTCTGAAGGGGGGTTGTCCCTGTCCAGGAGCACCTGGCTGGCTCAGTTGGTAAAGTGTGCAACTCATGATCTCAGGTTTGTGGGTTTGAGCCCCACCTTGGGTACAGAGATCACTTAAAATTAAAATCTTAAAAGAAAAGAGGGTGTGGGTCCTGGAGATAAATCTACCAGCAGACTTAGAGAAACAGCAGAAAAGCTGACATCTCCTCAGGGTCTTTGGATGCAAAAAAGACAGCCCATGAGTAATCAAAACCTCTCATATGAAAGTCCCATGCAACTAACATCCCCTTTATATGGAAATCCTAAGCCCAAGACCAGTAGAGAGAAGGACTACCTCTTTTACAATCCAGAGCTCATGAGGCTCACACACAGGCATGTGCACACAGACACCAAAATGAGCTCACAATAACAAATTACAGAGCACACAGAAAAACAAACCATCGTTAGCATGTGCAACTGTGGATAAAAAGTCAACAAATTCCTTCCGCTGCTACAGAAACATACTGATATATTTTAAGATAAAACAAGACGCTTAAGCTATTTTTGAAACTTCTTTATGATTCCCCACTTAAATTTACTTCTTTGATTAACTGACGTGATTAACTGTTGGTATTTTTGATAAGAGGGCTTGTGGCAAAGAATACTCATAGCTAATAAAAGCCACGATTTTTGACTGCTTACACTATGCATGGCACAATTTCCAGTGTTTTCCAAGCATCAACTCATTTCATCTTTGCTATAACCCTATGCAGTATGTATTATTATCTGCACATCATCTCTGAGGCTCAAAAAATTAGAGTGACTTGTCCACGGTCATTGGCTACTTCATAATGAGAATATTAATCCAGACAGAAAGGTAGAATTCCAACCAAAATCCCATATTCTTTTTTTCTCTCCTAATTTGTCAAATTGATCCGAAAAATTCAAATGGAAGAGGAGAGGACCAAGAATTTCCAAGATAATTTAACAAAAAAATAAGGACATATTTTTTTGTCCTGGATATTAAAATTTATTATGAAGCTACAATCATTTTGACAGTATAGTACTGGCACAGGGACAGACAAATAGAATAATGTATCAGAAAAGAGAACACAGAGATATAGCGTAGAAACCAAGAAACAGTATGTAACAAAGAAGGCATTAAAAATTAGTGCAGAGACAAACCATAAGAGACTCTTAATCTCGCAAAACAAACTGAGGGTTGCTGGGGGGAGGGGGGTGGGGAGGGGGTGGGGTTAGGGACATTGGGGAGGGTATGTGCTATGGTGAGTGCTGTGAAGTATGTAAACCTGGCGATTCACAGACCTGTACCCCTGGGGCCAATAATACATTTTATGTTTATAAAAAAATTTAAAAATTAAAAAAAAATTAGTGCATAAAGGATAAGTGGTACCTGAAGAATTGCTGATTCCTGCGGCTAAAATAACTATGTAACTCGTGCCACATACACTTACACAAAAGTGAATCTCAGATGAATTTTGTATCAAAATTTAAAAATATAACCAGGGGTGCCTGGTGGCTCAGTCATTAGGCATCTGCCTTCGGCTCAGGTCATGATCCCGGGGTCCTGGAATCAAACCCCGTATCAGGCTCCCTGCTCAGCAGAGAGGCTGCTTCTCCCTCTCCCACGTCCCCTGCTCGTGTTCCCTCTCTTGCTATCTCTCTCTCTCTGTCAAATAAATAAACAAAATCTTTAAAAATATATATTGAAAATATAACCACTAAAATTTATGTCAGCAGTCTGTAAATTACCATTTATGGACCAAATCTGGCCCCACTGCTTGATTTAAGAAATAAAGTTTTACTAGAACACAGTCACACCCATTTCTATAGGATTATCCATAGCTGCTTTCACAGAGTTGAGTGGTTGCAACAAACAGGAGCCAGTAAAGCCTAAAATATTGATTCTCTGGCCCCCTGAAGAAAAAGTTTGCAGATTCCTACTCTAGATGGGAATATAGAAGAATATCTTTATGACCCCAAGGTCGGAAAGAATCTCTTGAGTAAGACTCATAAAAGAGGAATATATTAAACTACATGAAAATTTAAATGAACAAACTAGGGATCCATCTGACAGCCACAGACAAGCACAGTGGTGAGTGGAGGGGGGAGAAGACTAACAACAGAAGGATAGATTCAGTAAGACTCTTCTATGTACATTTTATATCCGTGTTGTAAAAAATATAAACACACACAGGAGAAGGGCCTGGGTGGCTCAGTTGGTTGAGTGTCTGACTCTTGGTTTTGGCTCAGGTCATGATCTCAGGGTCGTGAGATCAAGCCCCGTGTTGGGCTCTGCACTCAGTGGAGAGGCTGCTTAGGATTCTCTCTCTTCCTCTCCCATTCCCTCTGCGCCTACCCCCCCAAAATAAATAAATTTTTAAAACTATATGTGCACATGGAGATGGCTTAAATACCAACCCACAATAACAATGTTTCTGGACAGAGAGGAGGGAAGGGCTTTGGGGAGGGATAGGAGGATGGGATGGGAGTAGTGGGCTTCAGTAACTCTGCCTGTTTTATTAAAACGAAAAAAAAGAGCTGAAGCAAATATGCCAGTTTCTGAGACAGTGGCAGATCTAATTATATTATCTCTGTGCTTTTCTATGTGTTTGAAATATTTCATAATAAAAACTTAATTTAAAATGTGGTCTTGGGGTGCCTGGGTGGCTCAGTCAGTTAAGCGTCTGCCTTCGGCTCAGGTCATGATCCCAGGGTCCTGGGATCGAGCCCCACGTCAGGCTCCCTTCTCAGCGGGGAGCCTGCTTCTCCCTCTCCCTCTGCCTCTCCCCACCTCCCTCCCCCGCTCCTGCTCACTCTTGCTCTCTCTCAAATAAATAAATAAAATCATTTTTTTAAAATGTGATCTTTGTCATTGAACAAATACTTATTGAGCACCCTCTGTGTACCAGAAATTGCTCTAGCAGAGCATGGCAGACTATGGTCCACAGGCCAAATTCAGCCCACCACTTGTGTCTATACAGCCTAAGGTAAGAATGACTTTTAATTTTTAAAAGGTTGAAAAAATCCAAAGAAGATGAGTCTTTCATATTATGTGAAAATTGTTTAAGATTCACATTTCAGTGTCCATCAATAAAGTCTTATTGGAACACAACCACAGTTGTTCATTTACTCATTATTTGGCTGTCTTCACCTTACATCAGCAGCACTGAGTAGTCTAAACAGAGAGCATTTGGCCCATAAAGCCAAAAATATTTGCTATCTTGCCCTCTGCAGAAAAAGTTTGCTGCTGCCTGCAATGGGTCCTGGGAATTGGCAGAGCCTCTGTTCCCACAGTGTTCATGCAGGAACAGAAACACAAACACCTTACACATAGCACTGTCGCCCACTGTTGCATATATGAATCGCCTAAAGCAAGAGAAGACAAAGACAATTTTCTTGCATATATTATACAATCCACCTTTTATATCTTTCATTTAAAAAAGCTAGAGGAAGCCCCCACAATGAGGCAGGAATCATGTCTGGAAATATTTTTACTATCTTCTCCTTCCCCAGAATTATATCAGATTCAACTCATCAACTAGAAATGTTCAGATCCTGAAATTATTTCATCACCCAAGAAATTTCACAAGAAAAATCAATCCATTTTGCAAAAACTGTAATAGGAGTTAAAATATCTGCACAATTAATTGTATAGATGATTCTTCTAGTGTTGTTTGCACCTCCAGTTCTATTCAGAGTAAAAATATTAAAACTGTGACCTGGTGTCATTTGCTTTGATGATGAAAAGTTCCCAGATTTTGGAATGAGCTGCATGCAATACAGCCAGATGCAATGCAATACAGAACCGAAGGACAGTTCTGAAAATATACATGAGGGATGGGCGCCCTTTATCAATGAAGAGTGTGAATAATACAGAAAAGGCAGGATTTCTGTTCCTCTGGGTCATGCTGCAGAAATCATAGGAAACATTCAAAATAGCTTCAAAGTCAGTGAACACTGAGGAAGATGGTGGGTTCCTAGAGAGCAATAAGTTGACGTAGAAGAATGTTATTCGGAAAGATGGTCATTCTCTGTTCATAACTGGGACCCACATTCAGGACAGTGCTGTCTTTCACACTATCTGGAGAGGAAGCTCATCTGGATGGCCCAGGGCCCTGGAGAGCACCATAAATGGACTGCCATTTGCACTTGGCCATGCACAGATAGTATCTCCCTCTTGACCACCAACAGTGTAATGGAAGACCACTCACCAGGACTGGGGGCCAGGCTGGAGTCCTCTCATGATACAAGTGTCCCTGGGGCAACCCTGAGCCCAGTTTCCATGTCTGTCAAATGGCAACAGTAATGCCTACATCCACAGTTCCCGAACTGCGTGCCCAAACACCATGAGTGCTGCAAGGAAGGCATGGGAGCACTAAGGATTATAGACTTTTTTTTTTTTTAATTTTTCAAAGGAAATGTAGGATATGCTCTTCTGCCCAACATCACGAACTACGAGCTGGGGTAGTTCGTGGTTCAACATTAGACCTCACTATACTCCTTTTGATGATACCACGTCTCGCCAATGCCGGGTTTTCAGCAATGGCTGTGATAAAAAGCAAGTACTCCATGGGAGTCAGCATGGACAGGAGATGAGGGGGCAGTGATCCATTCGAGAGACTGTGTAGTACTCAACAGGCATGTGCCCCCCTTTGGTATAAACCATGGTTATTTAAGAATGAAACAAAAGTATTGTTGTTTTCTTTCAACTTATGGGCATGATTTTTTTTTTCCAAACAGCTACAAAATTGTTAGGATGAACATTGCTGGGGTCTAGTGGCTGACAAAGGTTCTCCCCTTGACTGGACTCTACACAAGCTCTCCTGGAGTTTTCAACAAGACCCCCACTTTTGAACTTCTGAGTTCCTCTTATATCATCCAATGTTAGCAAAAATCCTGCTAAGTCAGTTTAGCCAGAACCCACCCCCCTACCTCCATATCTGATCACCCTGGTATCTAGTCGGGGTCCTCAGCTTCCACCAGCCCGCAGCTGATGTCTCATCTCCCTGGCCTGCTTCCAGCAGGAATCCCACAAAATCAGTCTAGCCAGAATCTCCTTGGGCCCCAAAGTTTCCTCTTGGTAACTTCCCTTCCACCACCCCCACCTGCCTCTTTGCTGAAAAATTCCTGGTAATTCCTGTTGTAGTCCTAACTCAGCCAAGTTCTGCACTGAAATCTCCTCTGCCCTACTGTACTTGTCCTGAATAAAATCTGTTTTTACCCCTTTACTGCCTGGCTCTGTTTTTCTTTAATAGTAGTTCATAGCGGTGCCTGGGTGGCTCAGTCAGTTAAGCGTCTGACTCTTGGTTTCAGCTCAGCTTGTGATCTTGTGGTCATGGAATCAAGCCCCGCATCAGCTCTGTGCTCAGCATGGAGTCTGCTTCAGATTCTCTCTCCCTCTCCCTCCTACTTGTGCTCTATCTCTCTCTCTCAAATAAATAAATAAATAAATAAATAAATAAAATCTTTAAAAAAAAAACAAAAACAGTACTTCATAAATGCAGCTATTAGCTATTTCTTTTGGCCTGGGTGCTATAAAAAAATTGCTGTGATGCTTAAATCATGATGAACCAAAGAAGTCTGGGAACCTCAAGTTTATATCAAAAGGGTTGTCATAGGGTAACACAAAGTTCCTCATCCTATGTGTCACTTCATAAACGACTTCTGTAAGAAGCAAATTTCCAAAGTTCTGCCACTTAAAGTTGTAGAAAGCTCAACAATCTGGAGATCAGCTCTCCATCGGTCTTCATCTAAAGCCAAACAGCTGAAGTTTCAAGGGAACAGTAGATAGATGACCGAGAGACCAGGTTTATTGATCAAGGATTGAAATCACAGAGGTTAATAATGTATGCAACGGACCCAGCTCGGAGAGATCTCCACCCACCTCAACAGGCAGGCAGGCTAGAAGTTTCCACTCCCTCTTTACGGAGAAAGAAACCAAGGTCCCATGTGGTTACGTGGAGGTACAGGGTGCCTAGATCACAGAGCACAACTCCAACCCAATCCTCTGACCTGTCTCCACCAACCCTTCTCTAAGGTGTGTTGACAGGAAACATAAATAACACAGGTGGCAAGCCACACAGTTCACAGAATGACAGGTCCCTTCAAAGCTCATCGACATGTAGGGAGAGTATAAAACCTCAGTATCATTAGCCTGTCATTTTCTGTTGTCCCATCTGTTGTTCCATGTTTGGGCAGCTGAGCAATGATGATGCAGATGAGTCATACATCAGCTACAAAATGAAATCAATGACACTACAGAGTCCCCATAACTAGGCTCAAATCCCAGCACAGGGGCACCTTAGTTAATCATCCAGCTCTCGGTTTTGGCTCCGGTCATGATCCCAGGGTTCTGGGATCAAGCCCCGTGTTGGGCTCTGTGCTCAGAGCCTTGGGATTCTCTCTTTGTCTCCCTATACACTGCCCGTGCAACCACGAGCTCTCTTTCTCCGCCCCCCTTAAATAAATAAATAAATCTTTAGTGTTGTGGGTTTTTTTGTGTTGTTTTTTTTTTAAATCCATCTCTTAAGCATCTCTTAAAGCATCTCTTATGCTTTGGAGAGTTTTAGTAACTTTTCAACTCCTCAATTTTCCATACCTGAAATGGGGACAGAAATTTCTTTGAGGAACTTACTGCTGAGGGTTCTCAGGGAGAATCTGGGTCTGAGATAAGAACTCTAGTCAGAGCTGCTGGGAGTCCTGTTGCCTATAAATACAGATACAGATACAAACACAGATAAAGATACAGCTCTATGCTCAGGTTAGGAGGATTTGAACCGTGTCCACTGCTGGGGTTCAGACATTACTGGCATTTTACATGTATCCAGAGACCCTGACAGAAGCCTGACTTCTGAAAGGTAAAAACAAGATGTTCCAGCGAGAGATTTATCCTAAAGGAAAAGGTGTCCGGCAGGCCTGATTACCACCAGCAAAGGGCACGTCAGGTCAAGGAGAACAGGGTTCCAGGCACAAAACTTGGGCGGATTCTGGATGTAAGATGACCAGCTGTCTAAGGGAGGTGTCCCCTGAGAGAGCTGTGCCCCCAGAGGATCATGTCACCGCAGGTCCAGCAACTTCCAGTCAACTCTGGGAATCCAGAGCTGACTGGAAGCTTCTAAGCTTCCAAGCTCTCCTTTGCACTTTGCAAGAATGGTCTGGAAACAGGGGTTGCTGGCCCCTAAATGGTCAGCCCAGGTCCCATTTTGACCAATATTAGGCACAATGAGCTCCAAACAAGTTATCTCTGCCCTTCTGTGCTAATCTCTAGACCCTGTGAATAATTCTGTGAAGGACTCTGGTAACTTATTCTCATCATCACACCCATGAACAGAAGAAGGGAAAACTAGGTGAACAAATAAGAAAGTTTAAAGTGGCCCCAGCTCTATTACTCCCTGTTATAAAGCAAAAATCTAGCCCAACATACTCAATTATTTTATACCAAAATATGCATTTGCATTTTAAAGCAAAAGTACAAATGACTTGCTAAAATCGAACAATGCCTTAGCTCTGCTTAAAATTCAATCACATTTATGCCCTCATTAGAACATTTGCATTGCAAAATGTCTGACAGGAGATCCTGTTATCCCTATTGTATCCAAATCTGCAGGGAAGATTTTTGGCAAACAAAGCCATTAGAAAATCTCATTTTGCTGAATACAATACAGATTAATAGCCAGCTGATTCCATAAACAGGGCCTCCGAAAACAGAAGTTTTGCTGGTGGAGGGAAGAAATAAAATCCAAACAGCACCACCAATTGCTACAATAGCATTTTTAGGAGTTTAGTGCTCAGCACTCGCTGCTGCAAAAAGTGGAATCAAGCATGCAAGTCTCTGACTTCAAAAGAAGCAGATAATCTGAATTATAGTCACATCACACTCAATTTATGAGCCTGACAACATCCAGGGTATTGTGTAGAAAATACGGTTGATGATACAAGTTCTCGACCACGGAGCGTTCCGTAGCAATGCTCTAAGCCTTACACACAATATTTCTAACCTAAAAACCATCCCGTTGGGTAAGTATTATCAATTCCGTAACATATGCGCGGTGAAGGCTCCAACCTGGATGTGTTTACTGCCTTTTGCCTTTCCCCCCAAAAATAAAGAAATGAAGAGTCACTACGTTTTCTGGGTGTTTTGCTCTTTTAACCATTCCTCTCTGGGGCAGGACCAGTTTGAGTGAGGTGCATCCGAGCACACAGCCAGAAACATACCATGAAGCCTGAAAATCATGAGCCTTGGTTTGAGCTGTTCTTCCCAACTAACGGCCTTCAGTCCCTAATTATTCATGAAGGACATGATGGCACAGACAAAGCAAGTGAGGAGGAAAGCAAAAATAATATTATGTTCGGCACTCATGGGAATTTGAAATTTGTGTGTGAAGACGAGTATCTGGTGATTCAAGATACAGCTGCAAGCAACATGAATCATGACGAGACGGAACGTTCCCGGTTTCCCAACCCCCCACCCCATCTCACCAAAGCCCAGCGCCCCCCCTTCCCCCCCACACGAGGGCCTCTCCTCGCCCTTGGCTCCAGGCCTTTACTCAGTCTTTCCCTCCTAACCTTTTTCTAGACTCTCCTATGGGATATTTCATTGGCAGAGTCACAGTTTCCTGGACCAGGGAGGTAGATGTGTGGGCATAAAAGATTTTATGGCCATTTTTCGGGCCCAGAGCATGGTTATCTCCGAGCTAGAGAATGAGGCAAAAATCAGAGCTAAGAGCCTAGTTTCAGGGGCCGCCTGGCTTCCAACCCCACCTCCTCTGATTAGTGGACAGAGATTCCTAATTGCAGTTTCCTCTTATATAAAATCAAAAGAACATTCCCTACTTTCCTCGTGGCTGGTTGGAGAATCCGCCGCGCAGTGCAACGTGATCCGAAGCCATTATTGGGAAGCTGCACTTACAACACCCAGGATACCGTCACTCCAAGTCGAACATTCTGAATGTACGGGTGCTCAAGACTTTACTACAGTCGGGACCCGCAGTAACCTTGATCACAAACTCTCCTCTTGGCGCTGTACGTAGGGTTCACACCAGATCACCACCAAAATCGTGTCCCAGCCACTGCAACGGGCCCTAGATTTCAGACCGTGCCACCCAATCTTTCCTTCTCCAAACTTTATGACCCTCTTTCTGCAACCTTCCCTGATTCTTTTTTTTTTTTTTAATTCCCCATGAACATCAGCAGAACTGATGCTATTTGGGAGCGGAACAGAGAGCTCAAAACATTTTCAAGAAAATGGTAGCCCGTTCTGAGTGGGGCACTTTTCCAAAGGGCCACTGGAGTTTGATTTCTGACATAGTCGATGCAGGCCGGAAAACAAGATGGCTTCTGTACCCTATTCCACAGAAGTGGTTATCGTTAGGGTGAGGGTTAGGGTTAGGGTTAGGGTTAGCAGGAGCACAGGGTTGACAGCCCTAATTTTCAGTAAGGCAGGACAGTGAGTGGCTCTTCCACCTGCTTCGGTGTTTTCCAAACTGTCTGATGCAAGAATTCGGACTTGTCCTCTGGAAGACGGTATGCAGGGATTCTTCAGTGGTCTTTCCTTCACTATACTAGTGGCCAAAAAGGAATTTTTCTCTAACATCATTCCCATACAAGCAGCTACAGAAAAGCAGGTTGGTGGGAATTAACGCAGGGTCTGGGTTTCTGAGGGCTGAATTCTGTGGGTGAACCCAGGCCTGTGTAGCGATCTGAATAAAGTCAGCCTGGAGTGAGTACGTTATCACAGTTGCAGGATAAAGGGACCTTATCACTGGCAAATAAGTTGCACAGACACTCAACCTTGACCTTAATAAAAAATTGTTACTCAAATTGTCAAATTGTTACTCAAATTGTACTAAAAAAAAATTGTTACACAAAAAATATAAAATAAAATAAATTATTAAAAATGACAAAACTAATCAAATTTAAATTAATGTGGCGAGAGTATTGTTGTGCTGTAGCCAGTTGGCTCTTCGCAAGGTGATCAGGCCCCATGAAGGTTTGAGGCAGATAGAAACTCCCGGCTCCAGCCCCTTTCCATCCCTGGCTCTCCTTTGCTCCAGCTGCGGCCAAGGAAAGACCCAAGAGCCATCCCGTTTGACTAAGATAAGATAACAAGTCATTGTTCCTGCTGAGACAGAAGAAAAAGACCAGGTGCCCAGTCCTGTTTGAATAAGAAAAGAAAGAGAAACAGTCCCCTAGGTGATTTAGCACTCTCCTGAGACACTTCCACATAGATTATACTTCCAAGTGAAAGGGCCATTTGGCCTTGAGAGACTGGGAAGGCGTTTGGGTCTTGAGAGACCTCGAAAACACCCTGTTACCATCCCCCATTGCCTGTAACCATAAAAACTCACTCCTAACCCTGTCCAGTGCTCAGTCTTTGGGAGCGATCCCACTGAGCCCGCTGGCGTTAATAAAGCTGTGTTCTCCCATCTCTCCGTGTGCCGTTTGGGTTTCCTCGGTCACCTCAGATTTTCCGCAACAGGTTCTCTTGAGCTTGTCCACTGATGCCACAACCCTGGGCCACCGTCGCATGATGTTGAATCTTCCTACATCTTCTCATTCAACCCATCTTAAAACCTCTGTCATTTGGTGCCATAGTGACTTTTGACCCTTACTTGAAGCAAATACATCATTCATCTATTATTGATTTTTTTTTTCTAATTAGCCAACTCTATGGTAAACATAAATAAGCCCTAATTCTTAGAGTGATACTCAAATATGAAGTGGCCATCTAGGGAGCTGGTATCAAAGTAAGAAGACAAATATTACACATCATTTCAGTCAACTCACAGACCTTCCTGAAAACATACTCATGGAGAGTTCGTGTGTCCCTCTTTCCCTTCTCTGTGCCTAAAAACGCTGCTGTAAGAGAAAGAACAAGCCAGGGAATCAAGATAACAGCGGTGATCTCCACTTACTTGTGGGAATCATCCTTCTCTCTGAGGGTCATGGGTAAACTGAGAAAGTTGTCTACAGTCTAATAATGTCTAGGGCCCTTGGAAGGTCTGCTATCTATAATGCTATTAATCTCTAATACCCTGGGTGATGCCAGGACCAAATGAGCATTCCTGATGTTCCTTGTATCACAGTGTTTACCTAGACACATGGTCCATCCTGGTCTTGGGCAGAGGACTTTGGTATTGCTATGAAGATGGAAAGATCTGGTTCAGGTTGCTGTAGCCATGGTGACAATCTGCCATGGAAGGGTCCTAAATACGACTGACACTTGCCAACACCAGAGCACATCCACCATAGAGATGTCAAAACATAAAAAGTAGGCATTTAACCTCACATTAATTTCAAAATATTCAAATCAAATTCAATAAATAAGAAATCCTTTATCCAACTTGATCTTATTTATCAAAGTTCATTAGCTTTATGACAAATAAAACTCAGGATAGAAAGAATAATAAATTTTAAAAGAAATAAAGAGGGGCACCTGGGTGGCTCAGTCAGTTAAGCATCTATCTTCAGCTCAGGTGATGAGCCCAGGGTCCTGGGATCGAGTCCTGCATTGAGCTCCCTGCTCTGCAGGGAGCCTGTTCTGCTCTCTCTCTCTCATGAATAAATAAATTAAAAAAGAATTCCCCCAGTCATTCCATAATATCCTTTACCAAAAAAAAAGAAGAAAAGAAAAGAAAGAGCTCCCTTTCTTGATTCTGTAACAATACATCTGCATTCTATAATATTGATTATGAAATAGGCATAGTTTTCAAGATTTAGATCCAATTTACTCAAATGCTGCAACTTAATTACATTGAACTATTTAAAATATTGATTTGCTTCCCATTTGAATTAAAATTGTCACTTGTGACTATTTTAAAGATTTTATTATCTATTTACTTATTTATTTGAGGGGGGGGAGGAGCAGAGGGAGAAGGACAAGGAGACTCCATGTTGAGGGTGGAGCCTGGCACGGGGCTCAATCCCATGACTCTGAGATCATGACCTGAGCTGAAATCAAGAGTCGGACACTTAACTCAATCACCCATGTGTCCCCGTCACTTGTGACTATTATTCCAAGGAAGTTCCTCATAATTTAGACAATGAAAAATGAATTATAATTTTTAAAATTAACTTTACTTTTAAAATTTATTTTATTTTTTATTTTATTTTTTCAGTGTTCCAAGATTCATTGTTTATGCACCATACCCAACTTTACCGAGATACAACTGTTCTCAACAACTTACAGCCCTCTCAAAAGGGCTGTTAAAGACAAACCCATCAAACGTATTAGCTGTATCCCTTTATACTCCAACTTTTTAACAAAAATCATTTGAATTTTCTCTTAATATTTAATTAATTCCTATACTTCATAAAGACACCTGAGAAAAAGAGTATGTTTTAAGCTAAAAGAAAAGGTTCCAGTCACAAGTTCAGTTCCCAGTCCTCTGATTTTAGATAAGTCATTTGACTCCTAGACTTAGTTTCTGCATCTGTTGAATGGAGAAAATGCTACTTTTCCTGCAGGAGGCAGGGCTATAACTGATTGCCATCAGAGCCCACCAGCCCTGTATACTAATAGGCAAAAAGGTCATGACAATTTTTTTTCTTAATCGTACAAACTATGAGCCAGAAAAGAGTAGACCCCAAATTCTCTAAAATTTCTGGAGGTAGTTGGAAATATTTGACATTGTTATATTAAAAGTTTCATGGTGTGAAATACCCAAGGGGAAAAAACATCTTTGGTCTAGAAAGGAGAAACCATGAGGTCAAAACAATTAACTAGGGAAAGAGTTCTTACTAACTCTTCTCTGAGAAAAATACAGTAATGAAAAATGGAACCACACTAAATAGTTTTTTTGATGTATGTTTCATATGTGATCCTAGAACATCAGCTCTGTAATTCTCAATGCAACCTTTCATCTTCATGAAGATTTATTTCCAAGGACACTCACATTGTGCAAAAATGTAGCTCATCATGTATCAGCAACACAAAGCTGGTGCTGAGTGACCCAACCAAGTCACATAGTCCACTTGGTTGAATTCTGACTTAACAAGGTTCAGTTTCTTACGCCCTGGTGCCATGCCCCAGTTGCCTTTCAAATTTCATGTTGCATATTTTATACTCTTTCTGTGAATAGTAACCATAGCTAACAAAATTAGCTAATCTTTAATTTAATAATTTGGAGGTATGCCAATTCCATAAATGTCATGTAAGCAAAATGAAATGACATCCCCCTCTTTAAATTCTTCTGTGTTTTTGTTTTAACACCACTTAATGATCCCATGGTCCAACTGAAACTTAAGATAACAGTTACCTTACTAGCCCATAGCTGGAAATCCTAACATAAGTTAAAATTCATTGAACGACTGACCATGCATTACACTCACAGATAAAGCTTTTGATTAGACTATTTGACTCTCATTTTGAAAACAAACCTAACTAACAAAATCAGTTATCTGGTTACACAGCCCAAAAGAAATTAGAAGGAACATATTGGAAAGAGAAGTCCCTACTAAGGCTGGGTCAGTGACATGAGCATGGAGTGACACACGGTATGGGAAGAAGCAGGAAAATATATAAAAGGAAGAAACATGAGATCCACAAGTTGATCACCGAGGTCTGTGGGTGAAAGAGCAACATCTTACGCCTTCCTATCACTTGGAGATCATTGTGGTTACTGGAAAATCCATAATTCATGCTCAAAATAATGCCCTTGAGTCAATTAAAGACTAAGTTAGGTCTGTATACTCCACTGACACATATAGTGCACTGGGTGACCGTTTCTTAATAATGACTGCAAAGAGGGGCACCTGGGTGTCTCAGTTGGGTAAGCATCACCTTCGGCTCACGTCATGATCCCAGAGTCCTAGGATCAAGTCCCACATTGGGCCCCCTGCTCAGCAGGGAGCCTGCTTCTCCCTCTCCCACTGCCCCTGCTTGTGTTCCCTCTCTCTTTCTGTCAAAGAAATAAAATCTTTTTTAAAAAATGACTGCAAAGAAAGATAACAGAACACAAATAGTAAAACTTGAGTATATGGAAACTCATTTAAAGTAACTTACCATACACACACACACATGCAATACCAAACATACACAATGAAATACTATGCAGCCATCAAAAAAAAACCAAAAACACGAAATCTTGCCATTTGCAATGATGTGGATGGAACTAAAGGGTATTATGCTAAGCAAAATAAGTCAATCAGAGAAAGATAATTATCATATGATCTCTCTGATATGAGGAATTTGAGAGGCAGGGCAGGGGTCATTGGAGGTAGGGAGGGAAAAACAAAACAAGATGGCACCAGGGAGGGAGATAAACCATAAGAGACTCTTAATCTCAAGAAACAAACTGAGGGTTGCTGGGGGTTGGGGGGAGGGATAGGGTGGCTGGGTGATGGACGCTGGAGAGGGTATGTGCTATGGTGAGTGCTGTGAAATGTGTAAGACTGATGATTCACAGACCTGTACCCCTGAATCAAATAATATATTGTATGTTAATAATAAATAAATAAATAAATAAAAATAAAGTAACTTACCACAAACCAGGTAAATGAGCTGATACTGTGTTCTTAACTAATTTAATAAGAGTAGGTACAAACTTACTATAGCGACTTCTAGTCTGATTATTTTTACATCCATTATTTCCTTATATCATCTATGGACTGCCTGAAGTGCATGTGTGGATGTTAACAGCCCATTTGTCTATTAGTTAAACATCTGACTGCCTCAGCTTGGAAATATTATATAAATAATATTTATACATACATTTTATACACACACACACACAACCTTTATACCATCATTTATTATGTGCTTCGTGTGACCAAGTACTAACATATATTAATTCATGTTACCCTCCCAAACTACAAAAGAGGTCCTATCATTGTCCCCATGTTATAGATAAGGAAACTGAAACCCAGTGGTCTGACCACTTGCCAAGGGAACACAGTGACAAGGGCTAAACAAAATTTCAACCCAAGAAGTCTTGCTCCAGGACCTGAGGTCATAGCTGTTACCAGCCACACCATGGTGAAGAAGTGTGGCACACAATTTAGAAATGGACGCAAACAAAGAATTAAAAAAAAAAAAAAAAAAAGATTCATCCATTTATTTGCAAGAGAGTAGGGGAGGGACAGAGAGAGAGAGAGAGAATCTCTAGCAGACTCCTCCAGTGAGCCTGGGGCTCAATGCAGTGCTCAACCTCACAACCCTGAGATCATGACCTGATCTGAAACCAAGATTTGGACAATCAACCAACTGAGCCACCCAGAGTTTTGACTGTTAAGGAGGCAAGCTTCATTTATCCGGAAATTTCACTTTTGTAGAAATACTCATTTGCCAACACTGTCAGGTCTCTTTTTCCTAGTTTGAGTCCCAAACTTCTTTTTTCTCATTGTTTTAAAAATCCCAAATGTTTTCATCTTTATGAAGATACAAAACATATTTTCAAGAAAAGTAAATAAACTCAAAGCTTTTTAAAAATACCTTGTGGTGGGGAGTCTTGGGGGGGGGGAGGGAAAAAAATCTTCAAACATCCATTAACCAGGTAAGAAATGTCTCTGCCCCCTGAAATGACAGGCATAACATAGGATATTTCTAACTATAATGAGGGAAAGAAGTGCACCTTTAATTGGCTTCACAGTATCTCACGCAACTGTGACTTTTTAAGTTAAGGCATTAGTGATAATGACATAATCCATAGTTGCTATATTCTAATATTAAAACTGAGTCAAACTCAGAGGATTCCTACCTAATTGGTATTTCATATACATATATACCCAAATATATTTAAGTCCTTTCCCCGAAAGTTTTAATCAAAATAAATATCAAAGTGACTCTGAGATTAGCTATAATTTTAATTAGGTAAAAAAAAAAGATAACCAAGCTTCCTATATCTTGATTTGCAATAATGTTGCTCAGAAATGAGCAAATTAATCATTTCTGGATCTGTCCATCCAACCTTGGGAGGTTCCTATGACTTTTAATGACTTGGCTTTCAGCGTGATGTCACTCACAAGGGACAAGCTTAATCCGTGCTCACGCAATTCCCACTAGAACACCATCAGAGCCTCAAGGGTGGCTGGTGACAGCAAAACCACCCCAGATCTTCAAAGGCACGAAGGTCACAGTTGGCAGGATGTGGCAGTGGGCACTCTGCTACGAGCTATGGCTACAACAGTAAGAGTGTGCAGAACACCTGCGCTGACTTTATCGAATGAATGAGATGAATGGAGACCCAACACTACTCATGGTTTCAAATGTGGCATGCCACAGAATCCCACCCTCCCCTTTAGCATCTTTGAGGAAAGTATAATTAAAAAGTAGAATTTTTTTTTTCTTTTTTTTAAGTAATGTCTCTGCCCAGTGTGGGGCATACTCAGGACTCCAAGATCAAGAGTCGCATGCTCTACTGACTGAGCCCGTCCGGCACCCCCCAAAATTGGAATTATTGATAATAATCTTGGATTAGTCAGTAGCAATGAACCAAGTTCCTTCCCAGCAGTCCAATCATTAGGTAGTCTTCCTCATGCGCCTCTTAGAAATGACAGCAGTTCTGGGGGACGTAATGCTTATCCATTCTGCATTTGACAAGTTAATCTGATACAAAAGAACAGAGAGGGGTGTTAAACGAGACAAGTGGCCCAGGTTTTAGAAGCGGTCAGTCCTAGGTTCAAGTCTGGCCCCTGTTCCTTTCTAGCTAGAGAATTCAAGGCAAGTGTCCGACTGTCAGGTCCAGAGCAAACAGTAAAGACGCCAGCCGACGCCCGAGTCAATGGCAATGGGGGCAATGAGGGTATGGGAAACTAAGTTAACTGTCTTTTCTATTCTCTCATCCTATGGGTCATTCCCAGCCTGGACTGCTACTCCATCCTCTCCATCGTTTCTGAATAAAGAAAAGCCTTGTGAGGTCAAGTAATTAAGGGTTCTTTTATTGTTATGAAACTGAGAGGCAGAGAAAAATCACTAGGGTGACATTTCTTCACACTTGGGAAAGCAGACGGATGGAGTTAATATAGAATTCATCGGAACTTTTTTTCTGAACTGAGGCCACCTCGACCAGGCCCGTGCTCAGCCTGTGGTTGTTGCTTAAAGGACAGGATCACCAACACGTCCAAGGCAGGAATGGGGGGATGAGGAGGACATTGCTTCCAAGAGGAGTAATGAACAGAAACATACAGGAAAAGGAATAAATCTAGGAAGCAATCAGGAGACGGCCAACAGGACGGTTTGAACAAAACCTGATATTAACATTATCATTTAATTTTTTTCACGTATTTTTTGGCACAAAGTACATTCATGTGAGAATTATGAGTATGGATATCACTACAATCCACACACTGGACTGGACACTCCTCCCACCACAATCAACTAAATGTCACTCGTTAAGCTTGAACCACCAGCATCCCTTATGTCAGTCACCCTACTGTGTGTGAGGAAATGAAGCGTGGATCCCCGGCAAAAGCAGCACCACGTGGTGCGAAGTGCTCAGTGTCTCCTGTAGACAAAGAATTCTCCTCAGCTCTCCTGACAGAGATCCCTGCATAATTGTGGGGGACGTGCCAGCCTTATGCGATACTGGAGCATCGGTTCCTTGAGAAGCATTGATGAGAAGAAATGTGTCCCCCAAAATGTGTAGGCTGAAGTCCCAGCCCACAATCCCTCAGCATGCAACCTATTTAGAAATAAGGTCTTTAAGCGACGATGATGTTTAAATAGATCCTTAGGAGGGGTCCTGATCTAGGAGGAATGAGGTCCTTACAAGAGGACAGAGACGCCAGGGAATGGTGCACAGAGAGGAGAGGGCACAGAAGGCAGCTGTCTGCAAGAAAAGAAGTCTCAGTGGAAAACAAACCTTAATCGTGGACTTCTGGCCTCCAGAAATGAGAAACAAATTCCTGATTTGTCAGCTCTCCAGTCTGCAGTGGTCTCTCCTGGCAGCCCTAGCACACTAATACCAGAAGTTTCTAAAGTTTCTTTCCTCTTTTATTTTTTAGTATCTAAAGTTTCTAAGGAAAAGCTCCTTCAATGGCTACAGAACTAAACATTTTTTTCCCTAAGTACTTTAATATTAGAGAATTACGTGAACATGTGACATCAAAATTTCTTGTATTAATCTTCTAACATGTCCCCCCATAGTCAATCTTTAGCCCATCTCAATAAATCCCACATACCGTCAAAATAAAATCTTAAACATTGTATTCACCGGCTCAGAAACTTCCACAGCCTCCTCACTGCCGACCTACTGAAAGTCTCATGCAGGCACTGGAGATCTGGGCCCCCAACACTACCTTTCCAGCCACGCCGTCGGCCACACCCCCTGCCCTTCCCACGTCCTCTGCCACGATGGCCTGCTGCCACCTGGACACTCCTGGACTTGTCCTTATTCCTTGCCTTTGTTTGTTTGTTTGTTCATTTTTTGTTTCTTTTACCTGGAACCCATAGGCCTCTAGAGCACCAAAGGTTTTCAAAGCGTCTAAGAATCCACTGAAATAGGAGATAAATATTTATGTCTCTCTATTCATTTTTTTTTCCAGAAAGAGCTCTTGCAATTCTCATCAGATTTTCAAAGAGCTTGATAATGTTGAATCTTACCCAAGTCCTGTGGTCTTGGAAAACAGTGACGACGGAGAAACCCCCCACCCTTACATGCTCTGGGAAACGGCTTCCCACAAAGAGCCACCTTCCACATGCAACTTAAATCTGACACTGTCAGTGACAGCCTCGTCACCTCTGGCCCGGCCACTGATCCTCCAGGTTCCAGCTCTTTGTCTAACAAATGATGAGCTGAACGAATTGTCTCCACTGACCAATGTGCTAACCCAACCTGTCCAAACTCTAGACAGGCTCTTCTGCCCTGCAGAACTTTGAACTTGATCCATCCCCAGGCTGGATCCAGGACAGCCTCTTCAAGGGCCCCTGACTGCCAGGGCGAGGGGTTGAACTGTGTTCCCTTAAAAAGATATGGTGACCTCCGAATCCCCAGTAGCTCAGAATGTGATCTTAATTAGAAATAGGGCCTTTGTGGATGTAATTAGATAAAATGAGGTCGCGCTAATTAGTGCAGGCCCTGAGCCATTATGACTGGCAACCTTGTAAGAAGAGGAGATGAGACACGGACACACAGGGAGGACATCATGGCAGCGATGGAAGCGGAGATGGATGGGGACACATCTACAGGGCAAAGAACCCTGGGGATTATGGGCCGTCGCCGAAAGCTAGAAGAAGGGCCTGGGGCAGATTCTTCCTCAGAGCCTCCAGAAAGAGCCAACCCTGACCACAACTTGACTTGAGACTTCTAGCCTCCTGACCATGAGCGAATACAGTTCTGCTGTGTGTGGTACTTGGATACGGCAGTCCCAGCAGCAGCCTAATGCAGCAGGAGAGCCTGTGTGCAGTTGTCATGCTCCCCGCACATCCTGCCCCTTTACCAGTCTTCCTGGCCTTAAGTCACTCCGCCCAGAAGACAGAATCCCCTTCTGCCTGACCTCCAAGAGGCTTGCTGTTCTCGAAGCAGCAGCCCCTCCCCCGACTACAAGGGTTTCCTCCCCCAGGGCAGTCAAGTCTCTTGAGTTTGGTCCTTACTCGGTGTGCTCTAAAGGCTGTAAGTAGTAAAGAACCAGTCATCCCTCTGACTGATCTCCATCCTTTCTCCCTGCGACCTGCCTCAGCTCCAGCATCCAGAAGGTCACTGCCCACAAAATTAACCTGGCCAGCCTCCTCTCCCCAACACAGGAAGACAAGTCTTCCAAGTTGACCTTTAGAGGGAAATACTGTATTCATCAGTGGGTCCTCCGCCCCTCCGCCTCCCTAACTTCCGAGATCCCTGACCCAGGGCAGGCAGTGGGGCCGGGGCCGTGACCTCAGGGGCAGCCAGCTCCCAGGAGCCAGAGAAGGGAGGCGCTGAATCATGAAGCCCAGACAAGGAAGAGGCAGGAAATGCTGGGTATGTCTTAATCACTGTCTCTGCTGCAAGAAGGTGCCCTGTGCCGGACGGGACATGGGCCAGAGCTGCCGTCACTTGAGTGAGCGCTGTCAGTCCCAGTGTTAGAGGTCCGCTCGGGACGTGGGCATGCCAGTCCTACTGCAGCGAGTGCAGCCCTGGTGCACTGCTCCTTCACCTCCACCAAGCCCGGGACCTTCCATGGGCAGGGGCTAGCTCCTTGGTCCAGCGGAAATGAAGGTCCCCATCTCACTTGCCCCATGGAGTCAACCTCCCGATTTCAGTGCCCCAAGCCCCTCACAACACCCACCCCCAATCCCAGAGATGCAAAGGGGAACCCTCACAATACTAGGGCGGAGGTGGAGGCGTGAGGAAGAAAGCTGAGGGGAGGCCTGGGCAAGGAAGGCTAAAGGAAACCAGCATGGAAACTAATGTGTGTGCAACACACACACACACACACACACACACACACACACACACATTCTCTCTCTCATAAACATAAGGATAGCTATTCAACTTCCAAATTTTCTCTCCCCCTGACTTGGGTTTTAGTACATTTACCTCATGGAAATTCATCTTAGCTCTTTTTGGGGGGAACCGCCTAACAGGTATTGTAGAGACACAGTACTACCCTAAGTTCATTTGGATGCTGGCAATATTTTATTATCAAGGAGATGACATCAAACCCTGCTGTCCACCCAGGTCTCAGAGTAAAGCCGGGACATTCATGCCTTAGTTGTTAAAACCACCAAAGCCAGGGGATGCTTCTAAAAATACACCCATGGCAGTCCTTGAAAACCCTCCATTCTTCTATGCACACCCACAATTTTGTGTCCACCAATGGAACAGATACCAGCAGAACCAGGACGTGGATGATAACTTTATATTTTTAAACACTGATTTATCTATTTTAGAGAAAGAGCACATGAGCAGGGGGAGCAGCAGAGGGTGAGAGAGAGAGAAGCAGACTCCCCCCGAATGTGGAGCCTGACACGGGGCTCGATCTCACAACCCTGAGAGCATGACCTGAGCCAAAATCCAGAGTCTGGCACTTAACTGACTGAGCCACCCAGATACCCCCAGATAATAACTTTAACATTACAAGTATCTAATGATCTAATTGATTCCACCAATAAAAGAAAATGATTGATAAAAAATAGAAAAGTTGGGGATAGAGAAGTATCTGTTATATTGGTCACTCAGCTTTTTGGTATCTGTAAAACCTCTCTGTTAAAATTACTTAAGAAAAGGGGTGCCTGGGTGGCTCAGTGGGCTAAAGCTTCTACCTTCGGCTCAGGTCATGATCCCAGGGTCCTGGGATCGAGCCCCGCATCGGGCTCTCTGCTCGGCAGGGAGCCTGCTTCCCCCTCTCTCTGCCTGCCTCTCTGCCTACTTGTGATCTGTCAAATAAATAAATAAAAAATCTTAAAAAAAAATTACTTAAGAAAAAACTAGTTAATAAAAGGAATTGATGTTCTCTCCCTAGTAGTTTAACAACAACAAATGCAAATTCAAATTCTTCTTGGCAATACTATAATGTCTCACAATAAAAAAACACATCATGTGGGCACCTGGGTGGCTCAGTGAGTTAAGCCTCTGCCTTAGGCTCAGGTCATGATCTCAGGGTCCTGGGATCGAACCCCGCATCAGGTTCTCCGCTCAGCAGGGAGTCTGCTTCCCCCCACCCTCTCTGCCTGCCTCTCTGCTACCTGTGATCTCTCTCTCTATGTCAAATAAATAAATAAATAAGTAAATCTTTAAAAAAATTAAAAAAGTGTCATGAAAGAATAGCAAAAATTAACCTAGTCTAAATTGTAGGGGAAATAATTAACTTTAGAGTACTTGAGGAATACAGTTTCCTTCATCTTCTGTTATCTAACAGTAACATAAATGCATAGCTAACAATGTGAGCTCACGAGAAATCCTGACATTCTTCAACAAATTAAAAATACTGGGGGTAAATACTGTGCTAAAAATCAGTTTTATATTCATGAATTCCATGTAAGTGCTGAAGTTTTTTAAGAATGCTCCTACCTATTTTTGTAAATGCCCTACATAATCCCCTTCTAATATCAGAAACAGTCATTAATCTTAGCAAACCATTTTCCCATAGATCGTGCAAATATAAACATCAGCTTGGCCTGTATTTGGATCCCTGTAATGAAGTTGAAATCGGGCCAGCATTCTCTTAGCCCATAGTTCCACTCCAGATGACCAGCTCTTCCCCGCTGCCCCAGGTCAGATCACCAAGGAGCTGACACAAGCCCCACCCTGGGCCCCAGCAAACTGGAATATTTGGGGCAGAGCCCAGACCCAGCATTTATACATCTTCCCAAGGGACCCTGGTGCACAGCCCAAAGTGGAAACACTAACATGGAGACACATGGTGCCTCTGTATTTGATCAAGCGTGGGAAGAAAATTCACCTGCATCAGAATCATCTGGAATGTGTACTGAAAATCCTGAGGCTCATCTGAAGCTACTAAATCAGGCGGGTCTTGAATACAGGTGTTTAACAAGTCCCCGCGGCTCCCACGAGTCCCCCATGTCAACACCAGAGCTTCTGAGTTTCCTGTTGTCCTCTAAGAGAGGCCCAGTTCTGGGCAGCAAAACTGGAGTGTGCCCCTCAGCTAATACGAGCTTCCTGGGACACTTGTGTGTCTCAGTCAGGTAAGCATCCGACTCTTGATTTCAGCTCAGGTCCTGATCTCAGGGTCGTGGGATCAAGCCCCACATCAGGCTCCATGCTCGGTGGGGAGTCTGCTTGAGGTTCTCTGTCTCCCTCTCCCTTTACTCTCCCCCCACTCACACTCTATCTCTCTCTAAAATAAATAAATTTTTGAAAGAGCTTCCTACTCACTATTGACATGTTTTGCCCCGAATCGACCTAACCTCCACCTTTTCTAGCCTAGTTCCAATTTCCTTTTTTTTAATGTAGAATTTTTAAATTTATTGTCAAAAAGATTTATTTTCATCCCAACGATCCCATCATTACCCATTCAGACAAGATCAAGACTTGAAAATGGACTTGACAACCCAAAGGGAAGAAAGGAAATCTTCAGGCTTCCTTCCCGCCCAATTCCCACCCGCTTCAGGCAGGCGTTCATCTCCAGGAACAAGACATCCCATGCTAAACGGAAAGCCCACAGATGTGTGACCCTGGGCATTACCATCCATCAGGCTGGGCAATCAGGCTAGCCCAAGTAACTAGCAGCTACGATGGAGTTTCACAGAATCATGGAGGTTCTAGGTAGAAATAGACTTTGAGAGTCTTTAAAACCCAACTCCTACACATGCCCACCACTTCACATACACTCCTCAGACAGTGTTTCTTTTTTTTTTTTAAGATTTCATTTATTTGAGAGAGAGAGAGAGAGAGCACAAGCACAGGGAGTTGGCAAAGGGAGAAGCAGGCTCCCTGACATTGATCCCAGGACCCTGGTATCATGACCCAAGCCCAAGGCAGTTGTTTAACCAATTGAGCCACCCAGGTGCCACCTTCAGACTGTGTTTTGAAAGTCTTGAGGGGCTTTTCAAAAAACAAAAAAGAGTTTGTGATAGAAAGCTGGGAGTCAGAGAGTCGTTCCTCCTGAGCCCCAGGTAAAGAGAAGGATCAGGAGATTGAAATTGCAAGGAAGTAAGGAAGAGTATAATGAAAACAAAAACCCAAGTGTAATTTAGAAGTAGAGTTATGGGGGCGCCTGGGTGGCTCAGTGGGTTAAAGCCTCTGCCTTCGGCTTGGGTCATGATCCCAGGGTCCTGGGATCGAGCCCCGCATAGGGCTCTCTGCTCGGTGGGGAGCCTTCCTCCCCTTCTCTCTCTGCCTGCCTCTCTGTCTACTCGTGATTTCTGTCTGTCGAATAAATAAATAAAATCTTGAGAAAAAAAAAGAAGTAGAGTTATGAAAGAGGAGAAAAAGCAGAGAAATGGACTAAACCACGAGAGGCTATAAAGCCTCCTAAATCATATGAGAGCGTCTATGATCTTTCATTGATAGAAGCCAGAAATTCTGCAGCAAGAGATGTTCTCATCTAGGATATCCCACCCTAGAAAAATCTTACAGGAATCTAAATATCTCTCTCTCTTTTTTTTTTTTTTTCTAAATCATCTCTTGAATCAATAACATTTGGCAATTTTTTCTTCTTTGCACTAAAAAATAAAAAGACAGGGGTGCCTGGGTGGCTCTGTCGGTTGAACATCTGACTCTTGGTTTCAGCTCAACTGAAGGGTCCTGGGGTGGAGCCCAACATGGGGCTCGGCACTCAGCAAGGAATCTGCTTGAGTTTATTTCTCTCCCTCTCCCTCTGCCCTCCCTTTGCCCTCTCTCTTTCTCTCTCTCCATATTTATAATATATATATGTAATATACATTACATATATACGTAAAATAAAATATTTTAAAAAATAAAAAGATAAGAGCCTCTGGAACAACAATAAAGTTTAAAAATTTAAAACAGCGTGCCTGGGTGGCTCAGTCAGCTAAACGGCTGCCTTGGGCTCAGGTCATGATCCCAGCTTCCTGGGATTGAGCCCCACATTGGGTTCCCTGCTCAGTGGAGAGCCTGCTTCTCCTTCTCCCTGCCACTCTGCTTACTTGTGCTCTCTCTCTTTCTCTCTCTCTGCCAAATAAATAAATAAAATCTTTTAAAAATAAAATAAAATTAAAAAAGAAAACAGCTAAATAATGGTTTTAAGAGACTCCAACCTTTTCTTCATAGCAAAAAGTACAACATGTCTTCCCGTACTTCTAGCAAATTAACAGTCCCTGTCTTAAATATAGTCGAGTGTCCTGATTTCAACAAGATCAGGTATGTTTGCCTGCATGCAATCAGCAGTTTCCACCAGTACTAAAATAACCTAAAATCGTTTTTCTCTCTGCATTTTTTAGGCTGTGACATTCAGCCCTCACTTCCAGGCACTTGACAGAGCCAGAGTTGCACCACATAACACTTTTGTACTGGTGTATACTTTGGCTACCCAAAATTATCATTTCAAATCATTCCCCTTAATTTTATTCCTGCCGAGGTTAGCTCGGTGTGCTCTGCGACTCGTTTCGATGACATCTTTTTCATCAATTGTCTCAGCTCTCCCATATGTAAGCAAATCTCTTAAAGTTTTCTGTGGGAGGGTGAGAAATCCACTATTATTTTATCTTATTATATTGAGGACAAACAAGACTATACGCGAAGCTGTCAGGGATGATGGCATTTCTTTAAAATAGAGCCCCCCCCAAGCCCAAGGCTAAATAGAAATTTCAACCAAACCAAAGAAAATCATGTAAGACAAATTCAGAAAAATCTGCTTTCCCCATTGTAGACCTGTTTTATTTTATTTTCATGGAAAATCAATGAGAGGTGGGAAGGGGGCGGGGGTGAGTATGAATAATTGAATGCAGGCTGAGATCAGCTCTTATCCTCCCAAGGGTCCCTGGGCCCCTCTGTCCTCCTCACCCTACACCGTCTCTGCTAGCCGCCATCTTGCCCTGTCTCCTTTTCAGCCACCACCTTCCTCCATCCTCATCATTATTGTCCCTCCTCGACTCAGCCTCCTCCACAGCACAGAACAAAGAGGCCTGTCATGGCCAGAATGGAGTATGAAGGCCACAGTCACTGGGTTGCCTCAAAAGCAAAGGACAGGATGGAGAGAGAGGAGTTCAAGAGCCAGAGGAAATGTCCATTTTCTGCCTATGGAAGGTTCAAACTCTCGAACCAACAGAGGACCCCAAAAGGCTTACAGGTGTCAGCCACTGTGTAACGAGTAGGAAACACAAATTACTGAGGACAAGAATCTGAGTGCGGATCAAGAGGAGAGTGGGGTATGGCAGAAGAATTGTGCCAGGTACGTAAAGGGAGTGAGTTTGGAAACAGCATGAAGTAGCCCTTAAGACCGGCCCGAGAATGCCATTTTGGTTATACTGGAAGGAAAAAGCTGAAATCTTACAGGAGATAAAATTCTCAGGCACAGGAAGGCTGGAAGGTCTGCCTACCATGTAACTTTGATGACACAGACTGGTCCGACCAGAAGTTTCCGTTTAATCCAAGGGCTGGGGGGAATATTGAGTGATAGAGGAGCTCATCAGTCACCCAAACCATTACACTCACCTTCATAAAACTGGATCAGAAGCTAAGACCTATTTCAAGAGCTAAGCAAAATATGCATGGGCTGGCTTTTAAAATCACTTGGGCAGGAGAGTGAGAGGAAGCACAGACTTAATAGTTTCTCCTATTTGCTTGCACAGCCATTATTTAAGGTCTTTTCTTTAGACCTTTTAAAAAATTCAAATACATTACCAGAAGCAGTTACAGAGAATCAAGCAATTACAGAGAATCAATTTTACTCTTATTGTAAAAGCCTAACGATAGGGAAGGATCACGTTGAAACTACCAAGAAAAGGTCGGGGGAGAGTGGCAGGGGCAGCCTGTTTGGGAAAAAATACCAGCTTTCCACGTGACAAGGGAAATCAGTAAATCCATACATACAACAAAAAGGCATGTGTTGTTAGTAGATATTTTAATTGATTAATCATAACGATGTCTGAACGTGGTCCAAGTTGTCTTTTCACTTTAAGTAAATACTGAGAAATGCAAACATTGAAGCTGTCTGTAGTTTCCAGCATTGAATCTGTACATATATTTTTTCCACATAAGGAAAGAAGAGGTCACGTAGAAATGTCCTGAGGATGAGAAAGGCGGCCCAGCTCAAATCGTCTTTTGAAAATATGAGAGCATCTTGGGGCTGAGGGGAATTGTGGGGACGAGCTCCAGGACCAATCAGGCTGGGAACTGAGGTCGCAAGAGGTTAAATAATTTGCCCAATGTCCCAGAGCAGGCAATGCATCATTTCTTTTCACTAAAGCATACTGTCCCACTGAATTTATCAGAACGTCTCCTTGTATATACAGTAAGTCTTCTAGGTTAAGTCAACCTGGACTTCTTTTCCTTTCAAAGAAACCACTGGGAAGGCCTGGTCCCAACAGACAGAGATCTGCCAGTGTGCCTACATGAATGCTCACATGCTTTCCATTCTTTTCTGCACAACAAGTACCTAGAGGGAGCTTAGTGCAAATTTCTTAGGATTTAATAAACACACTTGACCCTGAATTTTATAAGTGCGACTGACCAGTTACAAAATTAAAAAATAAAATATCACAACAGGCCTCCTAAAATCAAATGGTTCCATTTATTTCACAACTTTTAGACATAATAGGGTTTTCTCCCCCAACGGAGAATAGCATACAGATTTATTTAAAGTAAGTTTAATGCAACATGGCAGGCTTCATAGGGAAACAGCTCTGCCTAAGTATTTTTATGCTTGGCTGGATGAAGAGGGGACAGTGCTGTAGAAATAGAGGTTAAGGAGATGAGGTAAGCATAGTAAAGACGGGGAAACAGCCAGCACTGTTTGTCAGGATTCTCCTTGACATCCCTTTATCTTTGGAGATAGGGCTGCTCCTTTCCTCTGAGTGCAGAAAGGAAACCTCTCACATGGCCTGCTTCTGCCATCTTCTCAAACTCCTTCAACTGAAAATATTCCATATGCCAAGGCAGTATGTCCTGAGCCCCGCCAGAGGGCAATCCTTCATCCTGCATCTACTATGTGAAAAATATAGCTCAGGGTCAACAGTAGCTTTCACGGACGAGGGAAAGTTCTACACAGAAAAATCCCAGCTCATAATATTAGGACCCGTGAAAGGATGAGGGGAATCACCAGTTTGTCATCATAATTAAATAATTCACTCAATGTGTCACCATCTGATAGGAAAGAAAACTGGTGAGAATTGATGAGAACTTTTCAAATTAAGATATGGAACACTGGAACCCTTGCAGTTTCTTCACCACATCACCAATGTGCCTTTCTCAGAAAGGGGGTTCGAATAAGCCTAAGGCTTTCTTTAATCTGTTCCCACCTCTACTGTATCTTAAGTGAAGTGATCAGAGTTTCTCCCTGGTTCAGTGAGTCTATGAAGGGTTTCCTATTTTCCCACTCTTTTATTTATTTATTTATTTGAGAGAAAGGGAGCATAAGCAGGGGGAGGAGCAGAGAGAGAGGTACAAGCAGACTCTGAGCTGAGCATAGAGCCTGACGTGGGGCTTGATCCCATGACCCTGAGATCATGACCTGAGACAAAACCAAGAGTCAGATGCTTAACCCACTTAAGCCACCCAGGCACCCCCTACTTTTGTATTCTTTTGTTCATTTTGGTTGGTAGGAACATGGGTGAAAATAGGAGTTTGATGCATGTCCAAATCTAAATCCTATGTGGAAATAAATTTAATCTTCTAGAAATTTTTTTCACTTTTTAAAAACTGTTGGCAATGCTAATTTATAAGCTAGAAGTAATTCTAAATGTGCTTTTATTTACTTTTTTTACTTTTTTAAAATTGAGGTATAATTAACATATGAGTTTTGATATTTCAACATATTAGTTTAACATCATTATTTGTTATTTGCACATATTGTGAAATGATCAGCACAGTAGGTCTCATTAATATCTATCACCATACATAACAGATTTTAGTTATTAAGCCTTTCTGAATTGTAATGAAAGCTGGACCACTCGATACCCAAACTTCTAGACTTCTATTATAATATCAGCTCTGGAGGAAATCAATTGTTAAATATTTGAAGCAAATAAGCAGTATTTACCACCTATTAACAATGAACCACACCAAAGGAGGAAATCAAGACCGAAGATTGCATGAACAAAGTCATGATTGATTAGAATGCCATGTGGAAGAAAGAGAGATCTGATTAACAGGGGATGCTTTGTAAATGGCCCTTGTTCACTAAAAAGTGAAAATAAGCTGCAACCAGACAGAAGACAAGTGATGAGAAGGAGGACCATTCTAGAAGTCATTAATGTGCCCAACCAAGCAACAAGCTGTAAGCAATGTGACTGAGGAAGGAGAAGGAGACTCTCACAAGCGGGGTCATGAGAAGAATAGGGAAATGGATTTTCTGAATTTTTCTTCTGTTGGGCATTCCTCCTCCTAGTCATTTTGGTGAGAGATGGCTGAATGGATGTGGCTGGATGTATCTACCGTGGTGCAATCAAGGTGCACCCTGGAACGCTTCTGAGCAATCAAGAGTTCCCACCCAAACGAAAGAAAAAGAGAAAGAAGACAAAAAAAAAAAAAAAAGAGAGAGAGAGAGAGAGACAGGAAAAAGAAAGAAAGATAAAAGAGAAGGCTCAGCCCAAATGGGCCCCAAGGTAAGATTTGTGAAGTATACAAGCAAAAACAGACAAACAAAAAGACTGATAAAAGTATATGACAAGAGAAGAAAAAAATATATACATATATATGTAGAAGCGAAA